>JAXQQM020072632.1:0-91969 GCA_034641835.2 Pinus albicaulis | reverse complement strand
ATGCGCGACTTGCGACCTGAGTAGGTGATGCGACCTGTGACCTGTCTTGTTGGTGCGACTTGCGACCTAGCTCTACCTGCTGTTCATGACTTGCTGCTACCGGGCTGTGGAGATGGACGCGAAATGTTAAGGTCAGGGACGTCGACCTGTTGCTCCTTGGGGAAATCCTGCCATGTGCGGTACTCTGCCGCTATGGGGGAAACCAGAGGTACCTCCTCCTTCAATCGATGCACACATTCCAAAGCATTTGGTACTAAGGTTTCCCTTTTCTGTGCGATCTTATTTGAAAGCGATGCAAGCTTGGTATAAATCCGCGCTGGAGTGGCGATGAATTGACTCAGATGCTCTTGAGATGCTGAGGGCTCTGGATCAGCAGCGGCTTGCTTGATAGGTTGCAAAAATGATTGGATGTCCTGGTCCACTTGTTCCCAGGTTTTCTCTTCGTCTAATGCCCCAAGCGATGGAATGTGGTGCAACGTATGCATTGAGTCGATACCACTGATCAGGTGGTTGTACGAGGACATTACTTTGTCCAGGTCCTTAGAAAGTTTGTCTTTAGATTGTATCGCCATGCGGAGCTGAACCTTTGCATCCTGCGTACGAATCCAGTCCCTCTTAGGCAAATTTTTAGGTGCCTGAGGGTACTGTATTGTCCAGCCCATCATCCTGTCTATGGCCTGTGAAGCCTCCCTGAGCTGCTCGTGTCTTTTCCTGGTTTCCGCTCGTGCTCTTGCCAGTGGGGCGACTGTTTGTTTGATGGTGAACATTTCACCATATACCTGCCTCATGGTCACTTCCAACACTTCACACTGCTTGAAAATGGCCAGCGGGACTTCATTTACTGGTGGAGTCTGGTTCCGAAGTTGTTGAACTTCTGCTTGCAATTCTGCTTTCTCTTGCTCTGCTCTCTTCTCGCGTTGTTCAGCTACTTGCAGTCTATTTTGTAGAGAGACTATTTCTCTACTCATTTGGGTTACATTCTCTTCCGTAGCTACGGCGAAAGCAGTACCCGTTGATGCTATCATTACAGGATTAGTCTTGGTATCAAGGACTATGTCTTTGCCTGTTGCCACTGTGGATGTGGCAGAGGGACTTTGCGCCAGTGACCTCCTCTTCTCTTGCCGGATTTTGAAAGAAAACTGGTCGAATGTGAGTCTGGTCAGGTCAAACACATCTTCTTCCTGTCCCTGGGGCGATCTAATGTCAGAGAGCTTGGTACTGCCCAGAGGTATATCGAGGGGAGTCACCTCGAGGTCGTCCAGCATGTCATCCTCCATTTCTTCTGTGTTCTTTTCTTCTTCTTCCTTTTGTTGGCGCTCAGCTTCTGTTGCCGCTTCTATTTCGGCCTTCTTCTTCTGCTCAGCTGCAGCAGCCTGTTCAGCTTTCTTTTGACATTCAGCCTCTGCTTTGTCCAGCTCTACATTAAATGCCCATTCTGCTGCGGCCTGTGCCTCCTTTCCCTCCTTTTCTTTCCTGGCCTCTTTGGCCTGCTTCTTCTTTTGTGTTGCTGTTGCACTCTTTTGGCGCGCTTCCTAATCGTCTTTTATCTTCTTCTCCCTTTCTTGCTGGGCTTTTGCCTCTGCTTCTTTTTGTTTGATGGATGGAGTAAGCCCTGTGTTGGTTTAAGACTTCTTGGGTAAAGAGGAAGAAGAACCTCCTAACTACCGACTTCTGTCTTCTAAGCTCTGAGCATCTGGGTCTTCTTGGACCACGTCTACTCTCGGGGAAATTTTTCTTTCAGCATTATACCAGTTCCTTCTCTCATCTTCCGCCGGGCGTTCAAGATGCTGATAAGTCCACTTGAATTTAGCTCTCAGGCAGTGTTCAGGAACTATTCTCTCTGGGTCATATGTTCGGTGTTCAAGCGCCCCGATCTGATAACTTCTCATGGCTTCTGCTTCTGCTGCTACTTCCCTGAAGTCTTTAACTATGTATGCACCAATGGTGAGGGGTAGCGTGGGCCACGAATTCTTTTTGCCTTTAGACAGGATGCTGGAGAAGCCGTGCGACATTTGAAAGCATACCTCCTGAATAAGCATTTTGTCTGTAACAAAGCGAGGCATAGCATGTGGTGCCTTGTAAGTTCCAAAGACTCGGATGAAGGTGTATCCAGGGGAAGGGAACCAATGTGCCACTTTGACTAGAGTCTCCTTGGCCCGCCAAGACATGCAGGGGGCGTCTTGGCCAAATAAATGTCTGTACAGAGAGGGGATAAATACTTGGGAAATCTGATCTATATCTTGTTTGTATTTGGACTCCCAAAATACCTTGAGTTGTAGATGAATTGCGCGCGACTGCTCGGAATACCAGTTGTGCACCCATCCCTCAAACTGTACTCTGGCGCAGACAACATCTAGTAGGTAAGAGGCCATGTAAAATTCGGCAGGCATTCCTTCATCTGGGGCCAATGTCGCGTTCAAGTTGGTCTGCATCGAAGTCATCAATATGCCGACCCAGTTGAAACGGGTGCCATATGTTGTCACATACTCCATGATAGTAGCCCAACTGCCGCTGAAAGTGGAGTAGTCTGGGCGCCCGTAAAGTCTGAAAAGCATGGCGGCAACCAATTTGTAAACCTTCCTTAGGCTCGCCACCGGGTACTCTTGGTCTTTCTTGACCTTGAACTTCTTGGGCTCCTCCCACCATTGTCTAATAGTATCAACTATCGGAACGGCGTGAGCAATAGCCCATTCTGGAGAGAAATGCTCATCTGGGCGAGGCAGTGAGTAGTAAATGTGAGCATCCAAGCCTACCAGCGCAGCGAAAGCTCTGCCTTTGCTGTCCTGGATCACAAACTTCTGGGGATCCGTCTTTTGTATGATCCAATCTATAACCTCTGGACATGGGAATATGGCTGGATGCGCCCCTGCCAAATGTAGTTTGGACTTCTTTACCGCCAAGTATGTTTCCCGGTCTGGGAGATCTTCTGGAAATTCCTCTTCCGGTATGGCGAACTCATGATATACTTGGTACCATCGCATGCTGTCGTCTTTTGTAAACGTACATAGTGTATCCCTGTATATTGGGGGTGGGGACACCACTTCCAGCTCATCAATCTCTTCCACTACTTTCTTGTCCTTCCTCCGAGATAGCGGGGGTGCCATGTCACTAGAATCTGATAACACAGGTATGCACTCTATGTCTTCTTGAATTTCACCTGTCAAATTCATAAAGGAATCCCACGATAAGAACGACATGGTGATATAAAACCAGTTATAGTTTACTGATGAAATTTAGCTGTGACACGTGAAACTGGGCTACTGGTTTACTGGGTCGCTGGGTCGCAGGTTGCAAATAAAAGGTTCAGGCGCGACCTTGCGACCTCGCGACCAGGTCGCTGGGTCGCTAGGTCGCAATTCTTCGAAATAAATGAAAAATTTGACCTTGCGACCTCGCGACTAGGTCGCTGGGTCGCTGGGTCGCAAATTTCAAAAATTTGGAAAATTGCGACTTTGCGACCTCGCGACCAGGTCGCTGGTCGTGATAAAGCTTGCCGGGGGGTTTTGCGAGCGCACGGCCGTGAGACTTATTTTCTCCCTCCTTTTGAGGAATTACAAGTTAGCTGGGTCCAGGCAGAGCTGAGGCATGATTTTAAGGGCAAGGGACAAAGCCATGAGTGTTTGAATCAGGAAAGTGGTGAGGTTTGGACATTCATGAAGAAAACAGATTCACAAAACACTCAAAAATATAAAAGCTCAGACAAATGGCAATTTAAAGGCCTAAGGGGACATGGGTTTGGTAAGAAATGCATCATAATGGAAACAGCAGGAGGAAATGGCAACTTACCCGGGAAAAACGCGCCAGTTGAGCTGTCAGAGGCGTTTTCTTTCAAATCGCTGAATGTGAAAAATGCAACCTGGCGACCTCCCTTATATAGAAGGTCGCACGTGCGGGCAATAAATGCGGGTCGCTGGGTCGCAAATCAGTTAATTTCATAGTTTTGCGACCTGGCGACCTTGCGACCTGGCGACCTGGGGTCGCTGGGTCGCAAGGTCGCTGGGTCGCGCTTTTCATTAAATCAGAAAATTGCGACCTAGCGACCTAGCGACTTGGCGACCTGGGGTCGCTGGGTCGCAAGGTCGCGAGGTCGCATTTTTCGTTAATTTTGGGGATTTGCAACCCTGCGACTTGGCGACCTGGCGACCTGGGGTCGCAAGGTCGCAAGGTCGTAAGGTCGCGGTTTTCATCAATAACTTAACTTTGCGACTTGGCGACTTAAAAGTTTCTCTTTAGTTTTAAGGGGCTCCAAAAATTTGAAATGGTGGTCTTTTTTGGAGGGTGTTGTAGGGGCTACAACAAATGGCGATTCACTGGATGAACTCAGAGTCTCTGCTGATGGTTAGTCTTGGCGGGGGGAGGGAGGGGCCTATGCTGACTGTTTTCTTTTACCTTGTGGTTGACATCTCCTAACTTTTGGCACCTAGCTGGGTTGCTCAATCTACTAGCCTGTTTGGGTGCCATTCAACCAAATTCATTTTTTCAGGTCTCCGAACTAGAAGGGTTGGAGAACTTCAGGCGGCTACAGGGTCTGGTACGATTATTTTGTCCTCATCGTGTTGCTCCGCTGCCAGCGATCCTCTCGGTCCCGGTGGAGTCACTGCCTAGGAATCGTGAACGTTGCTCCGCTGCCAGCGAGCCTGGTCAGTACCCCGGAGGAGTCGTTACATCACCTCTCTGCGCAGGAAGCCTTTCTCAATCCTTTACCCTTTATTAGTGTGCTATTGCACTTATTTTGAATGTGCCGGAGGCACTTATTTGAGATGTGCTCGTGGCACTTATTTGAGATGGAAATTTAGCCTGGGCGGATGAGGGATCCCGACTTATTTTTCTTGCAGAGAGGTTGTTCCTGGTCTGACATGAGGACTTTGGTTTTTCCTAGATACCCTGTCGTAGCCTAGAGTACCTCTTTTCCCTTCTGGTCTGGTTACCACTTACATTGCATTCTCTTTTGTGGACACCCTCTCAAACTGGCGAGATAAGCTTTCCTGCTTGATGACTTGAGCTAAGTGATATGCTACCTTAGGTGCGGAGAACAAGCAAGCTTTTGCCGCCTTTGAGTTTATCGGAAAAGGCTTTCCATTAGCGTAGAACCTGTTGCAGTATGCCAATTGCGTGGCTCTAACAAATCCTTCCTTACTTTTATTTTTTTTTATTTTTTTTTTATTTTATTTTATTTTATTTTTTATTTTTTTATTTTTTTTTGAAACAAAGGTGAGACAAAAAGAAAAACTATGGTACAAAATAAGATAGCCCTCTAAGGGCTGCTAAGTGAAATAGTGTTTGAGGTCATGCCCGTTTACCGGGAGGACCTCGACTCGTCCATCAAGGGTTTGCAATCTGAATGTGTGTGATCCTATCTTCTCATTAATTTGGAAAGGGCCTGTCCAAAGTGCTTGGAACTTGGCATGCTTCCCCTTTTCCTCATGGGCTTTATCCCAATTAAGGACCAGGTCTCCTACTTCAAAATTTTTGTTCCCTGCGGACTTTTTATCAAACCATCTTTTGATTTGGCTCTGATGGATGGCAAACTTTTCCCGGGTCTTTTGCCTTTCTTCCTCCAACTTCAGCAAGGTGTCGATTCGAGTCTGTAAGGTGGGACACGGGGTACCATGACATTCTTGGGACAGTTGGAGGGCCGGGAGAGATATATGAGAAGGGAGAACAGCTTCTTTTCCATACACAAGGAAAAATGGGGAGGTGCCTAAAGAGGACTTGGGAGTGATACGGTCAACCCACAGTGCATTGTGAAGGGCATTGTGCCAGTTGCGCTGGTGGGATAGCAGAGTCTTCTTAATAATATAGATAAGGTTCTTGTTAGTGGACTCAGCTAATCCATTTCCCTGGGGGTAGTAATTTGCAGAATGTTTCAGAATAATACCATTTTCCAGCGCAAAATCATATAATTTAAAAGATGAGAAATAAGTCACATTATCAAAAAATAAAGAAGTCGGAACGCCAAACCTGGTCATGATGGAATGCGTGAGGAATTATATTACCTCTTGATCGTTGATTTGGCGTAACAGTGTTGCCTCGACCCACCTAGTGAAGTAATCAGTGGCTGTAAGGATATACCGATGTTGTTTAGAAGAGTGAGGTGTGATTTCACCAATTACATCCAAACCCCACTGTTGGAAAGGTTCCTCTACCGCTACTGAGAGTAAGGGGGTGGCTGGTCGTGCTTCTCGGTTGGCGAACTTCTGGCACTGAATGCATTTCCAAACATATGCATGTGCATCTCTAAAAAGAGTAGGCCAATAGTATCCTGTGCGCATTATCTTATGGGCAGTAGTATCTCCGGAAAAATGACCTCCAGCTGGTCCATCATGCAGCTCAGTTAAGATTTTCTGTGCTTCGTCAGTTTCCAAGCAGCGTAACAGGACCCCATTATGGTGTTTCTTGAACAACTTACCTTGGATCAGTTGGTGAGATGGCTTTGAGTCTTATTGCGCGTTTCTGTCAGGCCGTAAGAGCAGGGTCCATGGTGCCTTGGGCCAAATATCTTGAAATGTCAGAATACCAAGAAGGGCTATTTTGCTGAGGCACATGGTCGCTCTGATACATGTCGATCTCTTGTTCCCAACATTCCTCTTCAATTTCATGAGCACTTGCCGCCTCTGCGGCCATTTGACATAAGCCCTGTCCTTTAACGGTATGTGCTGGTTTGAACTCTAAATCGTATTCTTGTAAACACGCCATCCAGTTGCCCCGCCTTTTGCCTAGCTCTTGCTGCACGAAAAGTGAGCGGACCGCTGGGTGTGGCACAAAAACCGTGACGTGATTTTTCAAGATGTAGGGCCTAAAATGTTTTACGGCCTTGTAGACTGCATAGGCTTGCTTGTCAATTTCTGGATAGTTTAACTCAGCTCCCTGTAGACCGGTGCTCATGAAGGAAATCGGTCGTTCATCGTTGTTACCATCTTTCTGCGTAAGGATGGCCGCAAGTGAGGAATCTGAAGCAAAAGTGTACAGGATGAAATCTTTGCCAAAATCTGGACTTTGTAGGGAGGGAGCTTCATCTATCGCCTGTTTGATTTTGTCAAAGGCCTCCCTTTCCGGTAGGTTCCATTGGAACGTAGCATTCTTTTTGATCATTCCCTGCAATGGCTTGACTATCTGTGTGAAATCTGATATGAATTTTCGTACGAAATTGATCTTCCCCAAGAAAGACTGCATCGTTTTTTTACTCCTAGGAGGAGGAATTTGAGCAATGGCTTTCACCCGTTCCGGGTTGACGATAATACCTTTTTTAGTTATGATATGACCTAGCAAATTTCCTTCTGCCATGGCGAAAATTCTCCTCTTTGGGTTAAGCGAAATTCCATATTTTCTACATCTTTCAAAAATTTGCCTAAGGTGGCGTATATGGTCACCCCGGTGTTTCGAAAACACGGTGACGTCATCTAAGTAGACCAGCACACTTTGGCCTATCAGCCCCTTGAAGGCTATATCCATGGCCCTTTGGAAAGTTGCTCCTGCGTTGATTAATCCAAAAGGCATACGCCTGAATGCAAAAGTTCCCCACTTGGTTCGAAAAGTGGTCTTCAATCTATCCGGTTCAGCTACCAGCACTTGGTTGTAGCCGGAGAAAACGTCTAATAGGGAGAACATTTCAGACCCAGACACGGCTTGTAATATCTGTTCCATGGGCGGCACTGGATAGTTGTCTTTGTTTGAGGCACGATTCAGATTGTGGAAATCTACGCACAAACGGATTTTTCCAGACTTCTTACGTACGGGTACCAAATTTGACACCCACGTGGAGTGACGGATTTTGAAAATAATTCGTGCATCCAAGAGCTTCTTGAGTTCTTTCAGAATCAATGGTTCCAGAGTAGGATGTACTTTTCTGAGCTTTTGCTGGAACGGATTTGCGCCTTCCTTCATGTGTATAACATGTTGTATGATTCGAGTATCATACGTACGTAAGTCATCATATGTCCAAGCAAATATGTCACGATACTTGCGAAATAGTTGGGTGAACGCCTGCACTTCCTGGGTGGTGCAGTCTTTCCCAAGGTTGACGAACTTAGGATTATCTTCTGATCCCAAGTTCACTTGTCGATGGGCCAAAATGGAGCTTTGCACATTGGCATTCGGGGGCCCTCGAAAACGGCTCTGCAGATCGAAGAGTTTCTCAAGTGACACTACTCCTTTTGGCATGGGATTCCCTCTGCATTTCTCAAACTCTTCCTGCACAGCTTGGTCGTGCTCATCTTCATCTATTGCGGCGTCTTTGAATGTTTCCGAGTTACACATGAACTCTAGTACCTGTTGATCATCATCAAAGACGCGTAAGTTAGTTATGTTGTCTGGCACGGAGGGTTTATATATAATTTCAATAGAAAAACCGTCCCTCAAAGGGGTGAATCTAGCAGCAGCATTAGCCAGAGTATATGCTGCTGCATTGTGCATCCTAAGGATAGATTTAATTCCAAATGCATCAAAACCAGAAATCAATCGCCATACCTCTTGTTGATACGCCTTTAAATGCGGAGATAAACAGTGAATAGTGTTGCGTACCTGGCAGGTGATAATCTCGGAATCTCCAATGACCTGTAAACATTTTACCTTCAAATCCAGCGCTTTCTTAAGTCCGAGGATTAATGCCTCGTACTCAGCAGAGTTGTTGGTGCACTGGAACTCTAGCCGACATGAGATTAAGTATTTATTCTTGTGTGGGTCAAGCAATATGCAACCAGCACCGGCTCCGTCATGGGTCTTGGAACCATCATAATACAAGGTCCACATGTCACTTTCCGGCTCCTTCGGGGTACTAGGTTGTGGAGGGGTTCCTGCTGGTGGTGATTCAGGGATAACTTTCTCCTCTATGACAAGTGCTAGTTCAGATTGGATTTCGGGGCCTACGGGAGAGTGAGGGGGTTGGTAGCATCCGAATATTGCTTCCAGAAAGCACATGCCAAGCTCTTCTTGTGCAAAGCTGATGGGTTCATTAACTGCATCCAAATCAGTGACGGTGTGTTTCATATAGGGTTCACTTTCTACCCTGATTTGATTATTCCACCCCTTGTAAGGAAGCCACAAGTGGGACCAGTCAGTGGCGAAGTAGCCTTGTAATTTGCTGGACCAATCTCTACTAAGCAATAGGCCGTATGCTTCCGGGATATCGACAATCACAATGTTAATGCATTGATGGACCCTAGAGTCTGACGACAAGCGGATAATGACATTGTTCAACTCTCCTATGGCTGGTACTTGTGATCTGTCAAGCTGTATAATCTTTGCGTCAGTTTTCTCCAGGCGAATGTTCAGTTTTTTACAGACGGATAGGGGCATGACGTTTGTTGATGCACCAGAGTCAACTAGACAGTTGTGGACGTTGAAGTTAAAAATCTCAAATGACAAAAGGAAAGGAGGTGTGGATCCTCTTGAGTTGGTATTGATGGCGTTTACTATGGACTGTACATGTGGTCCGGCTTGCGCAGACGTGTTGCTCATGGCCTTCGTAGCTGAAGTATTTGCGAAAGCCTTAAGAATGAGCTCCTTTTGATTAGTAATGCGGGCTAGATCATAGAGAGAAATGTTTGCTCTTGTTTTCTT
Organism: Pinus albicaulis; assembly: GCA_034641835.2. Taxonomy (NCBI): domain Eukaryota; kingdom Viridiplantae; phylum Streptophyta; class Pinopsida; order Pinales; family Pinaceae; genus Pinus; species Pinus albicaulis. Next base: position 82,411 of record JAXQQM020072632.1, on the reverse strand, counting down.
CATATCTTCAACAATGTTATAGCTGGACTCTGGTTGAGGGCTAGGCTCGGCGGGGGTCTTAGAGGATTCAGTCGGAAGTTTGCTCTTTTGACTCGCTCGGGTAGTGTTGTTGGGGTGCTTCTCTAGGACAGATTGTTTCCCGTTTCCTGGGGGTAGGATTTTTCTTAGGAAAGCCCTTTTCTTGTCTTTATAGGATTGCTCGGGAACAGGTGCTTTGCTCCTGAGGCTATAATTCCACATGGGCTGATCTTTGGGAGCATCTGCCATGTTGATGTCAATGGAGGTAAGGTTGTCCCCACCTCGGATTATGTCAAAAGCAAGGATAGAGGATCCTGGTTCTTCATTTGAGGGTGGATCCTCATCATGATCTGAAACATCATCCTCCGTCACATCCCCTGGAGTTTGGTCATCTAAAAGCTGATTAACTACTACTGTCATGCTGCCAATCCATTGAGGGCACGTTTTTTTAGAGTGGGCAGCTTGGTGGAAAGAACAGAAGTTATCTTTCCCTATCTCTTCCACATTGAGAGCAGTGTTTGTGTTAGATGGAGGTTTGTTAGTGTTGGGATTACTTTTCGTGAAGAAAGGTTTGGGTGGTTTAGTGGTAGTTGTGGATTCCGTGCCCTTTCTCCTTAGGTTAGTGACTTCATTCGTTAAATGCTTGAGCGTTTTCGCCATGCTTTCAAAATCAAATGCATCCCTATCCCTATCAGTGGTCTTAGGAGTGGAGGACTGACCTCTTTTTGTGTTAGGCTTGTGATCATCTCTCCCTTCATGATCGATGGCTCCTATCGAAAGCATGTCTTTCTCTACGGCGAGAGCAGCCTCATAATTAGCCGTAAGGGTAGCACGGGCTTCACGTTTGACGAAAATGGCAATGTCCCTAGGGAGGGCCTTGGTATAGTAATCAATGGTGATTGAGTCATCCAACGCTAGGTTGGGGGGAAATTTCTGCAGTATGGTAGCAAAGCGTTGGTTGAAGTCCTTAACCTTTTCCTTTTTATGACACTTGATGGTGCTCAATTCAGTGAGAAGCATGGAAGGAGTTTTATCTTATGAAAACTTATGCAGGAACGTGCGACGGAATTGGTCCCATGAGGTGATAGAGGCACTGGGAGAGAGCGGTACCATGTGGCCGCCTTGTTTTCGAGGGTATGGGGAAACAATCGACATGCGACATCATCGGACTGGACTCTCATGATTTGCAGAGACAAATAGAAGCTGCTGATATGATCTTCAGCTAAGGTGCCTTTCTCAGGGTTGAACTTAGGGAGATGTTTCTCCGGATGCCTAGGCAGATCTTGGAGCGGGCCCAGAAGATTTAATGGGGATTGAGCCATCCAGGCTAGGGGTTGCACTCTCATAGCCCACTGGTGTTGCCTAAACTCATGTTCATATTCGCCTCCGGAACCTGAGACCGATGCTTCTGACTCGTGATGGGAGTGTTCGTCTTGGTGTCTCCCACGGTGCAGAAAATATCTAAGATATCCCAAGTTGTGTACAGGGGGCCTCATTGGGTTTGGTTGACAATTGCGAGCTTGGTTTCCTTGACCTCGGCCCCTATCTCCTCTACCTCCGGCCCCTCGGCCTCTATTTCCTTCTTCTTCATTTCTGTGAGCTCTATTCCTTTCTCCTTCATTTCTACGAGCCCTATTCCCCCCGTCTACATTTCCTCGGCCTCTGTCTCCCTCACCATCCCCGGGTGGGGGGTGTGCCTGGTTGTTGTTTTGTCGAGTCTAGTTAGGCTGGGAGTCGGGGAAAGGCTCGGTGTCAGCAAATTCTTCGCCCTCTTGGAGAATCGGGTCATTTTCCTCCACAGCATTTGCGAGGTCTTCCAACATGAGATTTACGAGCTCGGGTATGGTACTCACAAGGGCACCGTTTCGGGTGATGTTCTAGGGAGGAGTTCTAGTATGGGCTAGGTATTCCATGATTGGAGTAAACCGTAAGTTGTTGATAAGATCGCGGGCAGCTGGGCGCAAGGCTCTCAACTACGCCCTAGTGATTTCAAAATATCGAGTCTCCCTCTCTGGAATATCTTCTAGAGGAGGAGGGACAGTTTCATTATTTATGACCTCCCCTTGGGGAGTTTGTGATGGAATGTTCGTTGTGTGCTGGGAGGCTGCCATTCAGGCCCTCCTTCTAGCGCCAATTCTGTTGACGGGAAAATTTGTCCAGCCAACAGTAGGGGATCTCCCCGGTAAAAAGTCCCAATTAGACCTTAAACCGTTTGGAGTAGGGATCCCCCGGGGTGTGGGTCTGGTTACCGCTTAAGATGCCTTCCCTCCTAGTCTCAAAAGAACCTGATTAAACCTGCGGACACAAACTTATCCATAGGATACGAAATACATGATTGATGCATGGAATATGTCTACAACACTATGCGTAGCAAGAGAATGAATAAGACACATACGCCCGAAGAGATGCAGTTAACGACACGTCTTTGGGGTCATGCTTGCAAGGTATCTTACCACAAAAGAAACAGTTCTTAATGGAAATATTCCTTCTTACTTCTGAAAGATAAAACGAAATGCTAATAGACAAAGGTATTAACATTCATTTAGAAAGCAATAAAATTGAATATCATTAATACAAGCATAGGTAAGCATGATGCATAAATGATATTATTAGAAAATGCAGTTTCATTAATCAAAAGATGTTCTGAAACTATTCAAGAAATACACATAGTGATGTCACAGCAACATACATCATCCGAAAAAGGGGTTTTAGCAGGTATTCGTATTCATATTTCTAAGAATAGGGTCTTTCAATATGATACAATGTAGCTCATGAGTATTCCAGAAAGAAAAAAGCCCCTATATTTTTCCCCGTAGGGATTTTTATAGCACCAAACTTGCCCTTTGGGCTTCCCGACTTTTCGCGTGCCTGCCTGTTGAGCTACCTCGCGACCTCGAAGAGGTTGCGACTTGTGACCTGTCTGGTATGTGCGACTTGCGACCTGTCTGGTATGCGCGACTTGCGACCTAGGTAGGCGGTGCGACCTGCGACCCGTCCTGTTGGTGCGACTTGCGACCTAGCTCTACTTGCTGCTCATGACTTGCTGCTACCGGGCTGTGGAGATGGACGCGAAATGTTAATGTCAGGGACGTCAACCTGTTGCTCCTTGAGAAACTCCTGCCATGTCCGGTACTCTGCCGCTATGGGGGAAACCAGAGGGACTTCCTCCTTCAATCGATGCATACATTCCAACGCATTTGGTACTAAGGTTTCCCTTTTCTGTGCGATCTGATTTGAAAGCGAGGCCAGCTTGGTATAAATCTGCGCTGGAGTGGCAATAAACTGACTCAGATGCTCTTGAGATGCTGAGGGCTCTGGATCAGTAGCGACTTGCTTGATAGGCTACAAAAATGATTGGATGTCCTAGTCCACTTTTTCCCAGGTTTTCTCTTCGTCCAATGCCCCAAGAAATGGAATGTGGTGCAACGTATGCATTGAGTCGATACCACTGATCAGGTGGTTGTACGAGGACATTACTTTGTCCAGGTCCTTAGACAGTTTGTCTTTAGATTGTATCGCCATGCAGAGCTGAACCTTTGCATCCTGCGTGCGAATCCAGTCCCTCTTAGGCAAATTTTCAGGTGCCTGAGGGTACTGTATTGTCCAGCCCATCATCCTGTCTACGGCCTGTGAAGCCTCCCTGAGCTGCTCGTGTCTTTGCCTGGTTTCCGCTCGTGCTCTTGCCAGTGGGGCGACTGTTTGTTTGATGGTGAACATTTCACCATATACCTGCCTCATGGTCACTTCCAACACTTCACACTCCTTGAAAATGGCCAGCGGGACTTCATTTACTGGTGGAGTCTGGTTCCGAAGTTGTTGAACTTCTTCTTGCAATTCTTCTTTCTCTTGCTCTGCTCTCTTCTCGCGTTGTTCAGCCGCTTGCAGTCTATTTTGTAGAGAGACTATTTCTCTACTCATTCGGGTTACATTCTCTTCCGTAGCTGCGGTGAAAGCAGTACCCGCTGATGCTATCATTACAGGATTAGTCTTGGTATCAAGCACTATGTCTTTGCCTGTTGCCACTGTGGATGTGGCAGAGGGACTTTGCGCCAGTGACCTCCTCTTCTCTTGCCGGATTTTGAAAGAAAACTGGTCGAATGTGAGTCTGGTCAGGTCAAACACATCTTCTTCCTGTCCCTGGGGCGATCTAACGTTAGAGAGCTTGGTACTGCCCAGAGGTATATCGAGGGGAGTCACCTCGAGGTCGTCCAGCATGTCATCCTCCCTTTCTTCTTTGTTCTTTTCTTCTTCTTCCTTTTGCCGGTGCTCAGCTTCTGCTGTCGCTTCTATTTCGGCCTTCTTCTTCTGCTCAGCTGCAGCAGCCTGTTCGACTTTCTTTTGACGTTCAGCCTCTGCTTTGTCCAGCTCTGCCTTAAGTGCCCATTCTACTGCGGCCTGTGCCTCCTTGCCCTCCTTTTCTTTCCTGGCCTCTTTGGCCTGCTTCTTCTTTTGTGTTGCTGTTGCACTCTTTTGGCACGCTTCCTCATCCTCTTTTATCTTCTTCTCCCTTTCTTGCTGGGCTTTTGCCTCTGCTTCTTTTTGTTTGATGGATGGAGTAAGCCCTGTGTTGGTTCGAGACTTCTTAGGTAAAGAGGAAGAAGAAACTCCTAATTTCCGACTTCTGTCTTCTAAGCTCTGATCATCTGGGTCTTCTTGGACCACGTCTGCTCCCGGGGCAATTTGTCTTTCAGCATTATACCAGTTCCTTCTCTCATCTTCCGCCAGGCGTTCAAGATGCTGATAAGTCCACTTGAATTTAGCTCTCAGGTAGTGTTCAGGAACTATTCTCTCTGGGTCATATGTTCGAATCCCATAACCGATAACTTCATGGCTTTGTCGCCGTTACTTCAAGTCTTTAACCGTGAATGCACCAATGGTGAGGGGTAGCGTGGGCCACGGCTTCTTTTTACCTTTGGACAGGATGCTGGAGAATCCGTGTGACATTTGAAAACATACCTCCTGGATAAGCATCTTGTCTGTCACAAAGCGAGGTATAGCATGTGGCGCCTTGTAAGTTCCAAAGACTCGGATGAAGGTGTATCCAGGGAAAGGGAACCAGTGTGCCACTTTGACTAGATTCTCCTTGGCCCGCCACGACATGCAAGGGGCGTCTTGGCCAAATAAATGTATGTACAGAGAGGGGATAAATACTTGGGAAATATGATCTATATCCTGTTTGTATTTGGACTCCAAAAATACCTTGAGTTGTAGATGAATTACGCGTGACTGCTCGGAATCCCAGTTGTGCGCCCATCCCTCAAACTGTACTCTGGCGCAGACAGCATCTAGTAGGTAAGAGGCCATGTAAAATTCGGCAGGCATTCCTTCATCTGGGGCCAATGTCGCGTTCAAGTTGGTCTACATCGAAGTCATCAATATGCCGGCCTAGTTGAAACGGGTGCCATATGTTGTCACATACTCCATGATAGTAGCCCAACTTCCACTGAAAGTGGAGCAGTCTGGGCGCCCGTAAAGTCTGAAAAGCATGGTGGAAACCAATTTGTAAACCTTCCTCAGGCTCGCCACCGGGTACTCTTGGTCTTTCTTGAACTTGAACTTCTCGGGCTCCTCCCACCATTGTCTAATAGTATCAACTATCGGAACGGCATGAGAAATAGCCCATTATGGAGAGAAATGCTCATCTGGGCGAGGCAGTGAGTAGTAAATGTGAGCATCCGAGCCTACCAGCGTAGCGAAAGCTCTGCCTTTGCTGTCCCGGATCACAAACTTCTGGGGATCCGTCTTTTGTATGATCCAATCTATAACCTCTGGACATGGGAATATGGCTGGATGCGCCCCTTCCAGATGTAGTTTGGACTTCTTTACCGCCAAGTATATTTCCCGGTCTGGGAGATCTTCTGGAAATTCCTCTTCCGGTATGGCGAACTCATGATATACTTGGTACCATCGCATGCTTTCGTCTTTTGTAAACGTACATAGTGTATCCTTGTATATTGGGGGTGGGGACACCACTTCCAGCTCATCAATCTCTTCCACTACTTTCTTGTCCTTCCTCCGAGATAGCGGGGGTGCCATGTCACTAGAATCTGATAACACAGGTATGCACTCTATGTCTTCTTGAAGTTCACCTGTCAAATTCATAAAGGAATCCGACGATAAGAACGACATGGTGATATAAAACCAGTTACAGTTTAGTGAATGAAATTTAGCTGTGACACATGTGAAACTGGGCTACTGGTTTACTGGGTCGCTGGGTCGTGGATTGCAAGAAAAGTTCAGGCGCGACCTCGTGACCTCGCGACCAGGTCACTGGGTCGCTAGGTTGCAGATCTCTGGAAAATTTGGAAGATGCGACCTCGCGACTAGGTCGCTGGGTCGCAGGGTCACAAATCCAAGAAATTGGAGAAAATGCGACTTTGCGACCTCGTGACTAGGTCGCTGGGTCGCAGGTCACAATATGGCTTGCCGAGGGGGGTTTGCGCGCGCGCGGCCGTGAACTTCCTTTTCTCCCTCCTCTTGAGGATTTACAAGTTAGCTGGGTCCAGGCGGAGCTGTGGCATGATTTTAATAGCAAGGGATGATGCCATGAAGGTGTGAATCAGAAAAACGGTGAGGTTTGGACAATTATGTAGAAAACAGATTCGTAAAACCCTCAGAAAAATAAAAGCTCAGACAAATGACAATTTAAAGGCCTAAGGGGACATGGGTTTGGTAATAAATCCATCATAATGGAAACAGCAGGAAGAAATGGCAACTTACCGAGGAAAAATGCACCAGTTGAGCTGTCAGAGGAGTTTTCTTACAGATCGCTGAATGAGTAAAATGCGACCTGGCGACCTCCCTTATATAGAAGGTCGCACGTGCGGACAATAAATTTGGGTCGCTGGGTCGCAAATCAGTTAATTTCCAAGTTTTGCGACCTTGCGACCTTGCGACCTGGCGACCTGGGGTCGCTGGGTCGCAAGGTCGCTGGGTCGCACTTTTCATTAGATTGGATACTTTGCGACCTGGCGACTTGGCGATCTGGCGACCTGGGGTCGCTGGGTCGCTGGGTCGCACTTTTCTCTAAATTTTGGGATTTGCGACCTTGCGACCTAGCGACATGGGGTCGCGAGGTCGCAAGGTCGCAAGGTCGCGGTTTTCATAAAAAGTTAAACTTTGCGACTTGGTGACTTGGCGACTTAAAGATTCCTTTTAGTTTTAAGGGGCTCCAAAATTTGAAATGGTGGTCTTTTTTGGAGGGTGTTGTAGGGGCTACAACAGAACCCCTGCTCTTCATCTTCTCCTGATAAAGGGGTTTTACACTTGTCTTCTTCATCATTTGTATAATCAAAATTCCATTGTCTTCTTCTGAGATACCTCTTCTTTATATTTGTGAGAGGATCTTCTTCTTCAAATGAAATATTTCCTTTTCAAGATGCATAGGCTCTGCCAAGATTATGCTCTCATACCACTGTAATATTCCCAAATGGGAAAAGTAGGAATATACTGCAAAATGTTGGAATAGCAGTGTATAACATCATATAAAGAAAGAGGCCAATTGTTGAGCATTGGAAAGGGTATGAATTTGCTGTGTATTTATTTATCTTTTTCTTTTAATCATAACTCCTTTATATTCTACAATGGTAATATATTGAAGAATTATAATAGAATTAAGGAGATTAGTGATTATTGTAAATTGATTAAAGATTATTTGTTATTATATGCAGAAAATAGATGAAGTGGGAAGCCACCATTCAGGAGAAAAAGACAAAGTAGAAATAAATGTTGTCCCTTCAACAAAATACCATATCCAGACAAGAAGGTTGAGATCAGAGCTCACAGCCAAAGGAAGGAAAGGAACAGCATGGCATCAGTGCAAGAAGATGAAATGATAACTAAAGTTAGAAGATAGAGTGAATCCCTCAGGATCTCTTGATCCAAAGGGATCACTGCTCAAAGCTTATCTGTATTTCTTGTTTCGTCTGCTGGCTGTTATAAAAGGGACAGCACTTGTAGAAATCAAAATATAATGTATTATGTATTATGATGATTCTGACTTCCTATTGTATTTTCAAGATTGCTCATCGACTCTCATGGTTGAAACAAAGTATGATTGATTGTAAATGCTGTTACATATGATTAATATATAATCCGGTTGTCATTCCATTATTTGATACTGGAGTAGTTCGGCGGTGCTTCACTAGTGGCTAAGGGCCCGACCCTGGTGGATCCACTTGCTATCTGTACCATTACTTTCCAATTCCAGTCGTGTGATGGTTTGCTTTAGTTCTCATTTCCTTTAAATCGCATTGCTTCACTGTTTCCATGTTTTATAGCTTACTGTTTCAATGCTTTATGAAATCTATTTGTTGCATCAGTTGTCAGTGAATTGCGTTGCTTTCCAAAATAATAGATTTCTAAAATATAGAGCTTTGCCTTTTAGAGTTTGCTGTTCATTTCATTAAATAGTTTGATGTTCATTTCATTAAATATTTTGCTGTTCATTTCCATTAAATAGATTTGTTCATTTCCATTAAATAGCTTTGTTATTCATTTCTGATAACTAGCTTTATTGTTTATTCCTTTCCTGTAAGTCTTTGGTTTGCTTTGGAATGATATTGTAGAAAGCTTGTTTATTCTATTTCGATTAGCAGCATTATTGATTTAACTCAGTTATCATTAGTTGTTTATTGTGGAGTGTAAGATCATCAACTGTAAAGGATATTGGCTACTACTGCCTAAGTTCTCAGATTGAAGATCTTGTTTATGCTTGATTTCATTTACATCAGTTGACAGAGGAAAGAGTTATTACTACTGCATCCTTGACTGATGATTCCCAAGTGAGTGATTGAATTTTAGAGCTTTAAGTTTCATGTCATTGCAATTAGATTTCATTTTCAAGCATCCGTTTACTCTTGTATTTGAAACATTGTACAGCAATTTGGAGAGCATTACTCTTAGATTAAATTGTTGCCTTAGACTCTGTACACTCTTGAGATAAAAAATTGTACCTGGATTGATAATTAATGTAGGATAAATAGGAGTTAAAAAGACACCTTTTATACCTCCAACACCAATATGGAGACCTTCCATTCATCATAATAGCAGAATATATATGTAAAACAATGGGCCACCAAATGTACAAAAAATGAACATACAAATAATATGGGATGATAAATCCCTCAATAGATACAACAAGTACAAATATAGGCTCTATACAACCTCCAATGAAGAACCCCCAAAGCGTTTTCAGCAATACACCAATGTACAAGATCTGAATCAAAACCCTAGGGCTAAAGATTAACTGCAACATATAAAATGGAAGCTCTGGCTGATCTGATATGCCAAATAGTATAGCCTCCTCCAATAGACTCTCTAGATAAAAGGTTGATCCCTTCTCTAGAAAAAGTCCTCCCCAAATGGTGTACTGAAACCACCCTACAACTCCTCCCTAAAAATAATGCAGTCTAAGATAGAAACTACATTGTAGGGGAAAATAAATAAGTGGCCTAATGCTAAGATATGAAAATAGGCTCAAGGGCCTTCTTTATTGTCCTCCCAATGGAAAGGAACCCTTCTCCACTAAAAATAAGCACTCAAGTAACCCAAAGATGTTCTCCACTGCTGCAACCTGCAACACAACTCAAACCTCAACAAGATCTGCGTTGTAGATGAAAAATGAAGCTTCACCTAAAGCCTGAATGTGGAAGTAAAGTACAATGCTATTCCAAGAGGCCTCTCAAGGAAAGAGGTGGGATTCTCAATCAGGAACACCCTCTGCTAAACATCACTTGCAATCTTAGCTAAACAGCCAAAGAAAGCTATATGTCTAAACAAACCATATATTCAGTAATATCATATACTCAACATAATTCAATATGGCTTCCATCCTCTTCCCTATATAAGAATGAGCTTTCTAACCCTAAGGCCCATCCATTAATGACACTACTTTCATGCAAAGAGTCTCCATCTAAAACTGTGTTGTCCCTCATTGAATGCCACTACTCCATGATAACATTGTTGATTTGGTTAGAGTTGACCCAGTCAAGGTGTTCTAGCCCCTTTTCACACCTAAGGATGCTCAATTAAGCTGTGAAGATGTCTTATTTTCACACTGGCATTGGTTTTATTCTTATTTAAGGAGATTTATGGATCTCCATTATCCTCTTATTAATTAAACAAGAAATCAAAACAAAAATTAATATTCCAACTAGCTCATGGCTAATTGGGAATATTATAGACTTCTTTGACCCTCCCCTGTGCCCTCTAGTTGTACCATTAAGGAATCCAGCTATTCCCCAATGTGTTCCAACTTGTCCGCTGACTCGGCACAAACCACTCTCATGCCCTCTAGTTCTTCATTATGTAACAAAATATCCTCTCGTACTGATGTGACCTTCCCTTTCAAACCTAGAAGGTCAGCTTAAAGTTTATGGCACCGTTGTATGCGGCCATCGTCTAATACCTATATGTCTCCTAGTGCCTCCTCAAGGGCTAGCCCAAAGGATGGTTGCATACCCTCCTCCATAGACACTGTAACATGTAAGACATGATCACTAGTCAGTTGCATGTGATTGTCATCTGACAATTCTGTCATGGACCTGGAGGTCTCTATAATTATCGTATCCTCAACAATGATAGAGTTGTCTCCTAACACCTCATCAACCTGTGATGTGTTTCTATCATCAAAGAACTCGGTCACAACCCCAGATACCCCATAAATGGATACCTCAATAGTTGGTGGTGTCTCACCAACGACTATATGCTCAACTGTCTCCTTGCAAACTATGGCCCCTTCAACTACTCTTTCATCTTCTTCCTTAATCTGCCTCATCATCACTGCATAATTCCATCGAATTCCCCCTGATCTATGCTTGTATTTTAGTTAACAAAACTTCCAAAAAGAGAGGTTTTCTTGAGTGTCATGTCCTAATGATTGGTATGCCTGCCAATTTTCTACCAATAACTCCACATCACCTAAAATACTATCGTGATTCACAATTGTTGCATGAATCAGTTTATTCCCCGAATTAAGGGTCATTTGTTGAACCCTAATCACCTCATTCAAGGTTGTTGCCATGGTGTCTATTTTTAACATTTATTCGGGTCCCATAATAGAATGAGGGTTTCCCATAAGTTGAACCAATATTATGCTCTGATACCATTGTAATATCCCAAATGGGAAAATGATTGTAATACAAACAATGATAGACTAAAATTATAGCAATAAGGAAAACACAATTAAAACATAGAATTTGGAGCCACAATCATTGATGAGCCATTTTATTAATATGTTGGGAAAGAGTCCAAATGAGTTGCTAAAAATATTGCACTTGGGCCTGCTCAAAGCAGTCTGAAGGACAGCTCAAACCCAAACAAAAAATCCTGCCAGAAACTGCTCTACATGGCTCAATGACTATGTTTCTCTACCTAGAAATATTACTGCTAGCTGACTTCAAACTATTGGATGGTCTAAGTCTCCTGCTCAGAAAGTTATAGGAATTTTGGAAGGTAATCCTTGCCCAAAACCCAGAAAGGGTTTCCTCTAATTCCAACCTTCAAAATCTAACCCTTTTCCCTTAACGCCTCTATATGCTGGCTGAGTAGGGATGCATAAATGAGATGATCTATTGCTTAGAAAATTTTGGGATTTTAACCACAGACTATACTCAAGAAACCCAGAAAAAACCCAGAAAGGGTGCATCCTAGATTTGACTTTGGAAAATTTTCCCTCTTAGGCTTGGCTCACCCAACTGCTGGGAAATTCAAAATCCTAGCTGGAACTGTTGGTAGATATCCCCAAATTCTACCAAAATCCCTAGTAAGAGGTGGATAGCCTCCCCTCCAAATCCTCCAACTAATCTCCTCTTCTCTCCCACACTTTCGACACTTTCTCTCCATTGTACTGTGCAATCACTGTGCAGTCTCTGCTACCTCTATGCAGTCCTAAAGGGACTACACTCTCTTATACCTTTGCGCAGTATTGAAGGGAATACATACTCCTACTTTTGTTGGTGTTTTAATCCCTCACCAAATGGTGGAACTCCTCTTATGAGCGGGCACTTGAAGTTCTCCGAGGATGAGGTTGGGAACTCTACTAGGAGACACTTGTGTGCTAAACATCACTACAGACTTGGCTAAACAGCTCAAGTGTGCTCTAGTCAAAATTACAAGAAGAAATTTTCTGAATGAATGAATTATCTCTATGGCTACTCTCATCCCCTTTTTATTCTTTTGAAACCCTAACAATCCTTAAAACCCTAATAATCCCTTGGGTCCACATAAGCTACGTTGTCCACTTGTCCCCTTGGTCTCCACATAAGTTGTGTTGTCCACTTGGCCTCTCTGACCCACACGAGCTACGTTGTCGAATTTAACTCTAAGAAAGTGGTTTTATTCTAAATTATGGGTTTATGGGTCCCTTCAACCCTTTAATCTCCTACTGAAGTTTAGAAGGGAAAATTTGACAAACTTTAGTATTCTAATCAGTTCTCTACTAATTAGGAATATTACAGATTCCCACCTGTTTTTGGATTAATCTAGTATTCCTCAAGAAAATTTAGCTTATATATTTGATCAATCTCATCCTCATTGTGCACTAGTTAAGTATACCTTTGGCCTTCTGGAGGATCTAGAGGAATGATTACCATGACTCCATTTCTCTCAAATTCCATTCTCCTTCTCTTCATATTGATAACACCATGCATGTCAATGGCCCAATCCAATCCTAGCAATTCAGGATAGGTGTTAGCATCATCTACAATTTGGATGACTTCAAAGTCTGCCATCACCTTAACACCCTCTATATTAACCACTTGTAATAGCCTCCCTAAAGGAATGATCTTCTGTTGATTGGTCATGTGCTGTTGGATAGTATACCACTCCATCTTTGGCTCTCCCATGCACTGCCATGTTTGTTTAGGTATAACATTAGCATCTAGTCCCAAATATAAACTAACTTGGTCTATTTCATAAGCAACAATCTGCACATTCATACACATCTCCCTACCCGTTCTCTTCTTGTTCTTGTATATTTTCTTGACTGCTCATTGTTCGACCAATGGTTGTTCTTTCTCTACACAATTTTCTATTAATGCCTGTAAATTTTCAACATCCTTCTTGTTATGTAGAAAATTTATAAAGGCTTTTAGAAATGGTTTGATCTCCTCATATCCTCCTGCTTCCTTCAATGTTTTACCACTTTTTGATGTACCTCTTTCTGCAAATTCTTTTTGTGCTTCAATAAAGGTATCTTTTGTGTGTTGAAGATTAAAACCTTCTTTTTTTTAGGTGCTTTCTAGATCCATACAATAGTGGCAAGTTGCTTTCCCTTATCTTCATTGGTAGCTATGCCACTCCTAATAACTACATTCACACAAGGATCTTCTTCACGAGTTTCTGCAGGAACCATCTGAATATTTTTCGTTGGGGTCTTCTTTTCCTGCATTTTATCAATCAAGATAGGAAAGTGTTCTATAACATGATCAAATTATTTACAGTACCTACAATACTATCGTGATGGATTCAGATAGTTGCACGCATAATGACCGACATATCCACAATTGTAGCAAATTACTTGTACTCTTCCTCGGCCAAATGATCCACCTCCTCGGCCTCTTCCTCTGCCTAGGAATCCTCTGTGCCCAGAAGGGGATGCTTGTGATGTAGGCTCAACCTGCGTTCTATATATATCTTCTTTATCCAACATCATATCAAAAGTCCAACAATGCTGCTCAACGTGCCCTAATGATGAACATAATTTGCAAAATAGTTGCTTCAAGTCAGCTTGATATTTTTCAATTCTTGGGAAAGAATATGTGTCATGTAGTCTAGCAATTTGACAGATAGTACACCATACAAGATTCTTTAGTGGACTAGGACCTCCAGCATTTAGATAATTGTTGAAGACATGACACTGGTCTTTATGGTGCCCAAAATATTTGCATTTTATTCACCATACCTCTACACAGACCTCCTTTCATTTGTCTTTGCGCAGACTTTGAATTTCTAGATGCATGCTTCCAACTGATTATGAATCTGTTGAGCTCTCAGCGTAATAGGTTTTGGGGTAGCCTCCAATTTCATTGAAACCTCCATAGCCTCAGCTTGTGTGGAAATAGTTTGCTGACCTAATGGCTGTCAAGGATGTGGGAGAAACATAGAAATGAACAATTCCTTATGTTGAGTATCATAAATCACAAATCCACCATCTCTGATGGCACACTTTAGCCTTTTACCGACCTCCCATACATATGCACTAGGGTCTTGACGAATATCCTTCATTTCTATCACCAGCTACACGTGTGACTTAGGTTTCTTAAATTTCTCTTTTAGGGTTGCTTTAATTTCTTCCAATGTAGCATTACCTAATGTACCAGTCTAATGCACGATCTTGAAATGCAGTATCTAGCTATGATTTTATAACATCAATAATATTAACTTGTTGAGCCTGCCATAAGGATTTAGTTACCAACCAGAATTGATCAGTGTCCTCATTTCCAATGCCTCTAAAATTAGGTAACTTCATGGATGTAGCCATATTTACTTCAGGGGGGGTGGAGGTGGATGTGGAGATGGACTGCGCGGTGGAGTAGGTGATCTGTGATGTGAGTTCAGAAGTGGAGTGGATGGAGTGGGAAACAAATTCAAGTTTTTCTCATGTGATGAGATTTCTTCTTCAGAGTCACTTGAGCTAGCAGTTTCTGGTTCAAGCTTACTATCAGATCTAGGCTTCATAGGGCTATAAATGAATTTTTCAGAGTCTTCATGGTAATTTTTTCGACTGCGCGTAGCAGAACCTCTTTGATGCATTCAAGCAGTATGTTGGCACATACAACCCCATTCACACAATATCATTTTCAGCAATAATTTCAATGAGAGAAGGAACTTACCTCTAGGGCCTTTGAAAAACCTTATTTCGGCCTCAGGATAGGATACAAACTGTTCAATGGAAAATTCAGTCACAAATCCTCCCAAGAGGCAATCGATCTAGTGATCTTATTATCAAACTTCTCTACTTGTTGGATCAATTTAGGAATCCTCTCAATGACTGCGTCGTCTTTTATCCAGTGATGGAATTTAGCTAAGCACGAAAACCACTCCTATAGTTCGTGTGCAAAGGAACAAAAGAAATTTCATGCACTTCTATATAAATATACTTCTGTACCCATTTTTCATCAGACAATGTTTTGTAACCAGCTCCAAAAATAGAAGAAAAGAGATATCAAAGCCTTATAAATAAGCCACTTCGAGGGGGCAACCTCCAATACATTACATAAATGAACAATTCTTGGATGATCCAATTTACAAAACCTCCTTTCTATATATAGGAGTCCATGGGGCCATAATGTAATCCTAGCCGACCTAACAATAATAATTTAAGGGCACAATAATAATAAAATGGGGGTTACAAGGGTACAATAATAACAATAAGGGGTTACACTAACAACAATAAGGGACTATACTAGTAATATAAGGACCTAACATGCCCCTCTCCTTCAAAAAAGTGTTGTCCTCAACACTTGAGTAGCTCTGGGTGCTTCTGTATAAAATTCTCATCCTCCCATGTAGAATCTTCAGTGGGTAAGTTCTTCCACTTGATGAGATATTATGAAATTGATCGATTCCGTAGTTGTCGAGTTCTTGTTTCTGTGACCGCTTCAGGTTCCAATATGATTTTTCCTTCCTCATCAAGTTCTGGTAATATTGTTTGAACTGGAAGATTTTCATCGATAACCTTCTTTAAGCATGAAACATGGAAAATTGGATGTACTCGCGAAGAAGCAGGAAGCTCCAATTTGTATGCCATAGTACCAATCTTTTGCAACACCTTGTAAGGACCATAGTACTTTGGCGATAATTTATTATCCTTATTTTCTTGCTTGAGGGAAATTTGTTTGTATGGTTGTAGCCATAAAAATACCTAATCTCCTACATCAAAACTTCTCTCGCTGCGATGTTGATCTGCCTGTTGTTTCATTCGATTTTGTGCCAAATTCAGGTTATCCTTTAAGAGTTGGAGAACTTCTTGCTGATGCTCGATGTGATCTTCCACTGCTTGAACTTTCTAATTTTCCCTTAAAGATGATGTGATTGATGGTGGATGATATCCATAAAGTGCCATAAATGGGGTCATTTTTGCTGTAGTATGGAAGGAAGTGTTATACCACCATTCAGCGAGAGGTAACCACTTGACCCATTGTGTTTGTTTATCGTATACAAAACAACGAAGATATCCTTCCAAACATTTATTTACTATCTCAGTTTGACCATCAGATTGAGGATGATAAGATGAGCTATGAGCTAATTGAGTACCCAAACAAGAAAATAACTCCGTCCAAAAAATTTCCAGTAAAAATGGGATCTCTGTCGCTCACAATAACTCTTGGGCTTCCATGTAGCTTTTGAATTCTGTCCATAAATGTAGTAGCAACTGTACTTGCTTTAAATGGATGAGATAATGCACAAAAGTGTGCATACTTGGTAAGTCTATCAACTACCACCATGATGACATTCTTTCCTTCGGACTTAGGTAAACTCGTGATAAAATCCATTGAAATCTCCTCCCAACGTTGACTTGGAATGGATAAAGGTTGTAGAAGTCCCGGGGTCTTAATTGTCTCCACTTTATTCTGCTGGCAAACCAAACATTCCGCCACAAACTTTTGAATATCAGATTTAAGGCCATCCCAAAAATATTCTTTCTTCACCCTGTGGTAAGTTTTTAAAAATCCTGAGTGTCCTCCTAAAGGAGAAGTGTGCAATTCCAGAAGAATCTTTTGTTTTAGTTGGGAATTTTTACAAAGATATAAGCGATCTTTGTACCATAAGGAATCATTTTTCCAACTAAATGTATCAGATGTACTAGGATCTTGCTGCAACTTTTGAATGAGTGTTCATACATCTTTGTCCTTCTTCCATTCATCTCTTGCTTCGGTTATCCAATCTGGTTGGATAATAGAAATGGCACAAAGCAATGCTTCCACCTCTTCATTATTTATTGAGAGTACATCTGCAACAACATTAAGCTTTCCTTTTTTGTAGATTATTTCAAAGTCATAACCCAACATCTTTGTGACCCATTTTTGCTGCTCTTCTGATGATATTCTTTGTTCCAAAATGTGTTTAAGACTATCATGATCAGTTTTTACCTTGAAGTGTCTTCCCATTAGGTAATTTCTCCATTTCTTTAGTGCATGCAGTATTGCTAACATTTCCTTCTCATAACTACGTTTCTGTAAATACTTTCCTTTGATTGGACAACTTTCAAAAGTAATGGGTCTTCCTTCCTACATTAAAACTGCACCAATTCCATTTCCTGAGGCATCACATTCCACAATAAAGGTTTTTGTGAAGTCTGGCGTAGCTAAGACCGGTGCTAGGCACATTGCCTCTTTAAGACGTTCAAAGGCCTTAGTTGCTTCCAGAGTCCATGAAAATGCATCTTTCTTCAATAATGTTGTTAGAGGTGCTGCTATTCTCCCATAATTCTTAACAAACTTGCGATAATACCCTGTTAACCCGAGAAATCCTCGCAACTTCTTTATGGTTGTGGGGACTTTCCATTCCTTAATGGCTTTAATTTTGTTAAGGTCTACTTTAACACCCTCGTGAGATACAATATGACCCAGATATTCCACCTCTTGTACTCCAAAGAAACATTTGGATGTTTTTTCATATAATTGTTTCTCCTGCAATAGTTTGAGAACCCTATCAACATGTTGAACATGATCCTTCCAAGACTTGTTGTAGATTAGTATACCATCAAAAAATACTAGAACAAATTTTCTAAGGAAGGGTTTGAAAATGGAATTCATCAACCCTTGAAATGTAGAAGGTGCATTGGTAAGGCAAAAAGGCATGACCAAAAATTCATAATGACCCTCATGAGTTCGAAATGTTGTTTTTGGAATATCTTCGGTCTTCATTCTAATTTGATGATATCCTGAACGAAGATCCAACTTGGTAAAATAAATTGCTCCATGTAATTCATCCAATAATTCATCAATCACAGGAATGGGAAATTTGTATTTAATGGTGAGCTTATTAAGCTCCCTATAGTCCGGACACATTTGCTATGATCCATCCTTCTTGTATACCAATACTCTAGGAGCAGAGAAAGAACTTTGACTAGGTTGAATTATACCCGCCTCTAACATTTCTGCAATCATACGTTCAATTTCGCTCTTTTGGAAGTAAGGATATCTATAAGGCCTGATGTTTGGAGGAACACTTCCTGGAATCAAATGAATAGCATGATCATGATCATGAATAGGTGGGAGTCCTTTGGGAGTTTCAAACACCTTGGAATGATTGTCCAAGACTTGTTGGAGATCTGCAGAAATAGATGATTTTTATGTCAAAACTTCTAGTGAGCATAATTGTGCAATTACGCCTCGTTGTTCTTTCTTTAGAATATTTTTCATGACATTAGAGCTTATTATCCTTCCCATATTCCCTTCAATACCCCGTAATTTGACTTCCTTTCCTTCTGAAAAAAAATTCAAGAAAAGTTCTTGAAAATTAAAAACTACCATCCCCAAAGATTGTAACCATTGTACTCCTACTCCATACATATTCCCCCATGGTTAGCTTGATATTATGGCATTTTCCAGAGCAATTTATAGTTCCTCCATTTGCAACCATCACTTGACTTTCTGGTGCTGGGTATAGGAAACAATTTAATTCCTTGGCTACCTTACAATGAATAAAATTATGGGTGCTACCTGAATCAATCAACACTATTACCTTTTTCTTCTTAATTTTTCCTTCTATCTTGAGAGTTTGAGTGGTAATTCCTACCAGTGCGTTACACGACATGGTCGGATTCATTTCTTCCTCTTCTAGGGTTGGTTCCTGGTGTATATCCTCTTCTTGTTCATTTTCTTCTTCCTCTTCACAATCTATGTAAAATAATTTCTTCTCAGCACACTTATGACCTTTAGTGTACTTGCTATCACAACTGTAGCAAATACCTTTTGCTCTTTTTTCTTCCAATTGTTGTGGTGTCAACCTTGTAGGTTGTGGAAATCTAGACATAGCAACACTTCCTTCTTTATAGAATTGAGTGGTAGGCTTCCTTGTCGCCATAATTTTACATTCAACTTTTCTTGCCAACCTGAATGCCTTCTCCAATGAATCAGGTTCCAGAACGCGAACTTCATGTTGGATGTTATCCTTTAAAGTGCCTATGAAGAGATCAATCCTATGTTCCTCTGGAATATCAGCTACCCTTATATTCAATTTTTTGGAAGTCCTCAATGTGCTGCCCCACTAAACCCTTTTGTTTGAGATTTATCAATTGGCTAAAGAAGGTGTTGCTCTTTGTATCCTCATAATGTGCCATCATTTCCTCCGTAAAAATTGACCAAGTGACAATTTTTTTACGGGAGCAAAGCCATCGATACCATACAAATGTATTTTGTTCTAAATGTAAAGTTGCAATGCGTACTTTTTGTGTGTTTTGCACATTATGGAGATCAAAATATTGCTCCATCTGTAGTATCCATGTTACAGGATCCTTCCCATCAAACTTCCTCATATCCATTTTTGGAATATGGTGGTTCTTCCCGCCAAAATTAGAGTTTATGAAATCGCGATTAACATTTATTTTGTTCTCATCATGAGGTTCTTCTACTATCTTTTCACCATTAGGAAATATTTCTTGTATCAACTTGGTCAAACCTTCGATGTCTGCTTTTAGATCATTCTTCATGTTTTTCATGTTGTTTTCCATGTTGTCTTTCATGTCATCCATCTTAGCTTCCATGCCAGATTCCATTCCATACATCTTAGCTTCCATGCCTTTCCTCAAATCATCCATCTTATCTTCCATGCCTTTCTTCAAAACTTCCATTTCATTTTTTGTTGCTCTTTGCGAGAGTGAAATTTGTTGCACTTGCTCTTGTAATTTTGATAGATCATGTTGCAATTATTCATATTCATGAGTCATATTAGACCCTTATAAAGGCTTAATGGATGTTGAATTATTTTTATGGGGCATCCTTTAGAACCCAATACTGATATCTAATATGCCCTTGGAATCAATTCAAATTGATTCTTCAAACAACACTTATGCAATTCAGAAAAAAAATACACACCTTTTTCTTGCTTTTGAGGAGCTCGATATTGAAATTAGATTATATTTATGATTGCAACACTTCAATATCTGAATTTAAGTACCACATTAGCACTCTGATTTATCTTTCGAATGCCATAGGTTTGACCTGATTTGGATTCTCCAAGACAAAGTTGTGCCCAATCTTCCACAATGACCTAATTATGGATTGGTTCAGTAGAGCGAACTTGTACGACTTGCCACGTGTCACTGTTTCTTCCTTTGTCTCTGAAATTGATAGCCAAGAAACTAAATTTTGTGTAATTGTGACCACTTTTTACGACACTCCAATCCAATGCCCAGAGAGATATTTATTGAACTTTTCCCACGATCACCTCTTTGAGATGAAATTAAGGAGCCTGATAAAGCACTACCTTCCACAAATCATATCTCCACAAATATTGTGAACCAAGCTCTAAAATTTTTTGAAACCTTTTCTCACGATTTTAGCTTCGCACCATACGAATTTCAGATTCTGAACCTTCGTAGAAAAAAAGTTATAGCGCAAATTCCACGATGACCTGTTTAGGAGCCTAAAAAATGACCTAACTTCCACAGATCATATCTCCAAAAATATTGCGAACCAAGCTCTGAAATGTTTAGCCAATCTTCCTCAGGATTTCGGCTTCGCACCCTAAAAATTTCAGCTTCTGAAATGTCGTAGGAAAAAAGTTATAGAGAAAATTCCATGATGACCTGTTTGGAGCAGCAAAACCCTAGAATCCAAACCTCTGATACCAAATGTTGTGTAACCAGCTCCAAAAATAGAAGAAAAGAGATATCAAAGCCTTAGAAATAAGCCACTTCGATGGGGAAACCTCCAATACATTACATAAATGAACAATTCTTGGATGATCCAATTTACAAAACCTCCTTTCTATATATAGGAGTCCATGGGGCCATAATGTAATCCTAGTGGGCCACAATGTAATCCTAGCCGACCTAACAATAATAATTTAAGGGCACAATAATAATAAAATGGGGGTTACACTAACAACAATAAGGGACTATACTGGTAATATAGGGACCTAACAGAAAATTTAGTACTTTTATTCTCTTGGAGCTCAAATTTAAGGATCTTTCTATCCAGCCAATATTGTAACTCGTTTCGTGACGGATGCCACAACATAAAATATCTCTCAAAATGATCTTGGTACCAACAACAGAACCATTTATTGGCTTGATGGGTCCTGACCTAGGTTCAAAGTTTATGGATAAACCAACAAACCCTCCAACAACTGGACCTTTCGGAAGTGATCTTCTAGTGCAGAACAAATTCTCACCCGAAGCAGTATGGGGGGGTGTTGTAACCATTGTTCCACACCGTGAGGGAGAAATTAATGAATTCATCCTAAGAAAAACCCAATGTGAACTTAAACATATGCACGCAACAATATATAACATAATTACAGAGAAGGCGCGGTCATTAACAAAATAACACAAAATTGGTGCTTGCTTTAGCATAGATAACAAAATAGAGCCATATCTAGATCTTAACCAATGAAAATAATTAAACCTATATATTAACCATAAATAATCATGCATAATCATATCATATGTCTTTGCACAATCATCAATAAGTAAGGCAGATAATGTAATGTTCCCAAATCGGGACAACTAGCAATCCATGGATGGAAAACACATTTTCCAAAAATGGAGGCAACATGATTTGATATCAAGACCTGTATCCCTTATACCAATGTGTCTAAGACCAAAATCTAAGAGTTGGGTCCAATGAAATCCTTCTAGAGTTGTTAAACAAATCTCCCACTACTAGATATCCTCAGAAAGTGCCCGGTGACGGACTACAACAAATGTAAGCACATGAAATGGAAAGACAACGTTATTTTAAAACCATAAGCACATGAAGATATGATCATCCAATAAATTATGTTATAGCAGTAGGAAGAGTACAATATCGTGAGGAAACAACCTCTCAAGAAAGGCAATGCAAGCCTCAACAATACATGTACATAGAAACGAAGAAACACAGCTGCATATATGAAACCCTTGGCTATGACAGTTGTTGAGCCAGAATTGTAATCTACGGATAAACTATGCTTCCCTAGACCAGTATATAGTCTAGAAAAATAGGTGAGAGACTGCACTACCCTTTTTCCTAACTTAGAACAGATACACAGAGAGGATTGGATTCTTACTTGTTTCAATCACTTCCAAATGGCTCCTTTCTGTCGCTTCCACTACAGCCTCAACTTCAAGTGGTTTCAAATAGCTGAATGCTTCATGAAAGAAAGAGCACTGAAACAACAAAAGATACAATAATATAGATATCTATTCAAGTTAATTAGCCAAATCAGTTAAGCATAAACTACATTCATCAACCAAGATTTTACAACATGGAAAATCAAAGTAAACATGGATGCATGTAGGGAAAAACAAGAAGTACTCTTTATTGATGATTGAAGGAGAGGTTGCAACCTAGTGATTGATTCATCGTGACCTTCCATATAATTTCCCAAGTCTCATCATAGCATAAGTCTCTCCACCACCAGCTCCACAAATCAAACTCTCTATTGAAAATTCTCCAGCATTTCTCTACTCAAATTCTTCCTCCTTGAACACTTAGATCTGTATCCAATTTATAGATGAATTGTAGGTTGTTTTGCAATAAATTGCATTCCAAAAATAGGCAATACATTTTTTCCAGACATGTAGATGTCAAATGGACACTTGGATCCAAACCATGACACATGTGAACCCTTCTAGAAGACACTGGCCAAGTGGAGATTCCAGAACAATGAGAATTTCGCTCCCAATGTGACCAACGCACCTTTGAATGTCAGGAAGTGCTTTTCAAAGCATCCTTGAATGGGGATACCTACATATGCAATGCACTTATGCCCCTTAGAGCCTGCATTGGTGAGCTCCCACATGTTTAATAATAAGATTCAAACCATGGAAAAGCCTTGCTTTGATGAAATTCATTTGTTTGATTCATGTTGTTTCCTGTCTTAGGGCATATAGCAACTAAGATGATAGGGAAGGAAAGACCCTTTGATCATCGGTCCTGGAGATAATGCCCAGTTAACCAGGTAATTGGGAATGGTGCCCAAATTGACCTATAACAACTGCCCCCTAAAGCATGAGATCCAAATAATAAGAACATTTGATTGAGATGCTTTACGTTGTGATGAGCCTGGAAATAGAGCAGAACGGTCACCTGCATCAATATTAAAATACATTACATCATGATAAATCCTCTATTGATCATAATTGCTGAGGTTAGGCATTCCCATAGTCAGCACATAAAACAATCTAATAACATGTCCATAATTCAGAAAGTCATCTACTTTGGAATGTTTCCCAGATGCACACATCTCCTACAGATATAGGCCCATGTTTGGATGAAAATCTGTATGTAAGTTCACCGTATAGATGATGTGTACAACAATCCTAAAATTGCAGCCCAGATGGCTAAAACTAGATCCAGGGTCTTCTTATCTCATTCACTCGATCATTCGGGTACAAGTCTAGCCATGCGAATATATGATTTGTCATCGAACATGGAAAGACATCGTTTGATTACCAGCCAATAATGAAAGTTGTTAACAAATGCAAGAGAACCACCATTAATGAAAATGGCCCTCAAGGTACTGCAGTACATTTCGTAAGGCGTGAATAGATGATTTGATGTCGAATGCCAAACAAAATCTTTCGGTCAAAAGTCCGGAAGCGAGGATCTTGTCGATGCTGTAACAAGACTAATGGTACTGGAATCTGATGTTTCTAAGTGAATTTCCTGGATATTGATTTGTCATCGACAAGAAGTCACCTTATGGAAAAACTGGAGTTACTGATTTCGGAGACAAGGGTATGACTTGATATAGAAATTTTCAGGGATGATGGTCATGAAAATGAAGGTTTATGAGTATTGCAGATGGATGAGTTCTAAATCACTGGATGAATTCTCTTGAACATATCAGCGACACTGTGATGAGTTGGTAGCATTGACCCAAAACCAAAGTGAAGGTATGATGAACCATAGGTGTGAATGAACTGTCAAGATGATTACCCAACCCAAGCAGACATGGAGTGAAAGAAGTGTCATGCTCAAGAGCGACTTGCTACCAAAAAGAAACTTTTCTTACTTTTCCCAAATTTTCCCCGATCATTTGTCGACCAGTACCTCTTTATTTTTTAACAAGCTTGAGGAGGATAACATTTGCTTGATCTATAATTCAACCCTTCAGGCGAATAAAGAATAAAGTATCGCTATTTAATAATTTAACAAGTCTAGCAATGAATGAAACTCGATTCTTGCCATGATTGACAAACCCGTCGCTATTTTATGTTTTAATGAGCTTAATGATAGTGATAGCTCGGTCCTTTTTCATATTTAGAGAGTCTGAAAAACAGGACGAAAGAGGACTCCAAAAATTACTTTTTCATAAATTTGTCCCTTAGATCCGAAAAAGTGTAAAATAATATCTAAAAGAACCTCTTTGGTCATGTTTAACCAAGGTATTCCTTTTCGTAAATAATCCATCTCAGTCTGGAAAAGGGTTAAACTTATACTGAGTAGATATCAATTCATTTACTCTAACGAGCTCGAAATGAAAAGTGCTCGGCAATCTTTTCACATTATCAGAGTCTGAAAAGAGCAGAAAGAAGAATCCAGGGGTTCCTTTTTTGCTGTTATCGAAGATCGAAAAAGAGATAAAAGTGCGCTTCAAATCCTTCTTTTTTTTTAACAAATCTCGAAAAATAAGGAGAAAAAGCATGCTTTGTAGTCAAATCATTCTTGAAATAAATATGCACGACTAATATGTTCATCAGTTGTAAGGCCTATTCAGAACAACATCAAATGGATTAAAAATATTTGTTTCATGATAAAAAAAACATAATAAAACTATAGTCATAGCAATAAATTTAATTTGCAAATAATTAAATGACTATAAAAAGTAGTTCCACTATTCATTTTTACCATTCCATAGTTATCATTTGTATTGTGGAGCTTTGAACCTGATTTTTCCCCTGAACTTCAGCGGTTGGTTGCGTGCAATTGGTAAGAATGTTTTGAATGCCCCCTACAAGAGCACATGTCGAATGACCCCTGCAAGAGTAGGTGCCCCCCACGCTTCATTTCATCCACCTAAGTAGATTACTAGTTTCTAATAGTTGGATGGAATGAAGGTTCATTTACGAGATCAGATGGAAGACTCGTCGTAACTAGGAGAGGATTTGTTTCATTTTTTAATGAGCTTGACATAGGAAAAGAACTATGCTCATGACCTGTTTCATTTTTTAACTAGGTTTACATAGTAAAATAACTTTACTCAAAGGCACTTGTTTCATCTTTTAACAAGGTTGACACAAGAAAAAAGAACTATCCTCATGTTACTTGTTTCATTTTTTAAACGAGGTTGACAAAAGAAAAAATAACTATCCTCATAACTCTATTTCATTTTTTAATGAGGTTGACACAGTAAAAAGAACCATCCTCATTGTGCAGTTGGAGTAGTGAGTGTGATCTGGAAAATACGTAGTCTAATGGAGTCATCATTTAAGGAGTTTGATGAGCACCATAAATGATAAGTTATAACATGCGTTGACGGATCTTCTCTAGGGTTTTCATTGAATTTTGGAATTTCAGAGGGTAGCATATGTGGTATCACTAGCCACCAAAAAGAGGAACCAGATAGGATTCCAGTTGATGACATGGGTGAAGTCAATGGACAAAACATCGAAGATAAAACAACAATAGATGTTGTCGCAACTGAAATAGATGGTTCAGTCTGGGATGTTATCTCAGCCATGGTCAAATGACCCAATGTATACCCTATAGAATCTATGGGAAAAGAAAGTGAAACATGACCAACAAAAGCAAAGGAAGGTGATTGAGGAAAATACTTGTACAGGTAAAACTCCCACTGAAAATGAGTTGGAGTTAAAGGTGTCTCATCTTATGATATTTCTTCAATCACAATTAAACTAGGAGGAAGAACTTCACCGTCAAGCCCAAAATATATTTCAAATAGTTGAATGTGCGATATGGGAGACTCAATGACTACAATAGATTGTGGGATGACCAATTCAAGAACAAATTCCGGTTAATCGACTTCGGGATCAAGATTTTCTCCACTTAGGGAAGATATCAACTGAAATATAAGGGGATGATAGACCCTATTTCATTGGTCCTGGGGATGATGTCCAATTTGACCAATAATAGTTTCCCCTTAGAGCATAATGGGATCTGGATCAATTTCCAGTTGAACAACGTTGGGTTCGGGAGGTATGGTCTCAACGATTGGATGGATCGTGACCACGGGTAGCTGTGAAGACTCCCTTTCGACAACAGTAGATGAATCGGGATGTGTGGAAACAATTTGAGTTAATTCTGGGTTAAAAGATGATGTTTCGGTAGATGTACGAATTATACTTGATTCGACAGATCGTGATTGCCTTTGCCTACTAGAAATAAATTCCGGTGGTAAAGGTGGTTTTAAATCTAATCTACGCGAACGACAGGGGGTAGAATTGTGTTCTTCCACGATTACTGATTTATTTTATCCAAAAAAAAATAAACAAAAAGAGGGAAATGCTAGACAAAAAGGTTTACCAAGAAACTGTGAACTGTAGAATACCTCTTGGTGAACCAAGAAGTACGGGCAAGTAATCTCCCCGAACGTTGTGTTCGGTGTATCATAATTTCAAGGTGGCTGACTCGGTTCACTATGGATGGATAGCACCTAAAATTTGTCCTCCACAATACACCCGAAGGTACGTGGAGGCCCAAGTCCATATTAGCGTTGTTTGATGCGAAACCGCACAGTGAGAGCACCCCTTTATACTTATCGTACTGTAACACCACCCGATATACCCGAGAGTATGTGGAAAAGCTACAATATACTTACGTATGTGGAGTGAGGTACCACACTCGGAATGTATCGCAGACAAGCTAATGACAGCTGCTATGTGTTACGATGTTGGAACATGTCTCTGACCTAGACCTCTAAATGTTATCGTTAATGTTCCAAAGCGTTGTTAAGTAAATTGAGATTTATTTTATGTTGAACTTGCTTAATAGTTTGCCTTTCAGGTTCACCACGATGATGTATATGAAATTCCTAAAATGCAAGCTAAGAATGATAAACAAATTTTCACTTTCAGCTTTTTCAATGAAAGACCTAGCTACTAAGGGAAGAGAGAAAGTAATTTGAGAGCAAACAAATCAATGAACAAAAACAAAATCATTGAATCTCAAACTAAATGCAGATTTCCTAATTTCCCTTTTGCAAAAAACACACAATCCTACATGCAAATGCAAGTTTTTCTTTTCAGTTTCCTTAATGCTATGAATGCAGAAAAGAAATTAGGTGCACTAAATCAATAATCGAAATGCTTTTTACTTTCAAGAAACGAAGAATACAAACAACAATTTCTCTTTTAAAGGAAAAATGAGGATTTCAACAACAATTTCTCCTATCAAGGAAATGAAGATTTCACCACAATTTCCTATTTCGAAAGCAAACGATTCTTAATGTGACCATAAAAAGTACTTTGAAATCAACTTGTCAATGATAATGAAAAAAAAATTTAAAACAACATTGAAAAAATTTTCAGTCAAAGGAGAAGAAATATATAGAGCTACTGGTCAATAGAGCATTAAACTTTTCAGAACAAATCAACAAACAAAACTGAAGCAAAATACAAAGTCAGATTCAAGGGGAATTGTTCCTTTCAAGAGCCAACGCAGTCTCCAAAGGGAGACAGTGCTCTGCAACGCAGGCTGACAAGGGAGACAGTGTTCTGTAAAGCACTATGCCCTGACCAAAGGTACGTTGGGTGTAATAAACAAAGAAAAAGCTAATGTTTGGCTCACTAACTTTGCAAATTAAGATCTGAAAAATTCTAATATTTATGTGAAATACCTGCTGTGTGGATTTAGAAATTATATTAGAGACTAAAACAACAAGAATCAAGAGAAATTCTCCCTAGTGCAGTCGCCATTTTGTTGGGCCAGAATTGTAATCTACAGATAAACTACGCTTCCCTAGACCAATGTCTAGTCTAGAACAACAGGTGAAACACTGCACTACCCTTTTTCCTAACTCATAACAGATACACAGAGAGGATCGGATGCTTACTTGTTTCAGTCGTTTCCAAATGGCTCCTTTCTGTCGCTTCCACTACAGCCTCAACTTCAAGCAATTTCAAATAGTTGAATGCTTCGTGCAAGAAAGAGCACTAAAACAACAGAAGATACAATAATATAGATATCTATTCAAGTTAATTAGCTAAATCAGTTAAGCATAAACTACATTCATCAACCAAGAATTTACAACATGGAAAATCAAAGTAAATGTTGTCACTCCTAGAGACAGCCTTGAGTTGTAAAAGACCAGTGCCTAGGACATCTCATGCAGTAAGGAGCATAAGGTATAATTCAAGACTTTTACAGTATGAGGCTCTTTACTACTTCAACTTTCACAAGGGAGTGTAATGCAAATGGAACCAGAATCTTCTTAGAGTTAGCAAAATAACAAAATTCCGCAGAGGCAAGAAATGAGTCCTTAATATAGATGCATCAGACAGCTTAAAGACAAATTTCTTTAAGGAGGGCTGGATTCTAAAATTCTTTACAGAGATTTGAAAATCAGATTAAGTTTTCTGCGTAGAAAATACAGAAGGATATTAAATACTAATGAGAGGGAACTTGGTAAACATATTTAAACATGAGATGGGCTTAAAAATATAAGAATCCATACATGTCAATTGTTTTGAAAGAATAACATCTCACAGTCTTGAATATAGAGGAATAATGAGTGAAGTGAAAAGTGAAACAGCATACCATGCCTGAGCTATATTTAAAGCGCTTGAAAAGCTCAGTATAAGTAACATTGGTGATAAATTTATACCAAAAGCTAGTGAGCCACTCACATTCCAGAACATGATATAAGGAACTGGAAACAGAGGAACAAAAAGTAAAACGATACCACATAAGACAGAGTTACACACTATAGAACACTTAGACCAGAATCCTCACATAGAGTAAAACTTCTTCTTGCTGAGACCCAACGGGCTCTTCATATTTCTATTAAGATTTTCACAACAAACATACAACAATTCTTACACAGCAAAATTCTTTTGAAAATCTGGAACCTGTTTTTCTCTTCTAATATTGCTTATATAGAATCCTCCATACATGAGCGAGAAGATATTTTTTGGAAACATATCTTCCTCGCATGCCAAAAATTTGTTAAAGGTCCTTATCAAAATAACCAAAACTTATGATGAGGAATAAATGCCTCTCATCATTTGCAATTAGGCACTCGGCCGTTTTGAAACAAAATATTAAACAACAGTCTTGGCAGAAATTAAAATACTGGGGTGAAATTTAAATTCCACCTGAAACTTGAAAATAACTACTAAAGTAAAAGTAAAAAGGCCACTAGGGCTGAATCATCAACTAATATTATTTCATTGACGAGAAGGGGTCGAAGCAGTCGCTGACACTGGTGGTGGAACATTTGTTGACGAGCTGGCGATCTGGCGGGCAAACTGGGTGCACCTCTGCTGACTGTCCGCTGAAGGTTCAGGAATTGCTGCCAATCCTTCCACCTTGATGAAGGCCTCAGTGAGATCATTTAGACTTGCCTCGGTGGGGATCTTATGTTTTATCAGATGCAGGAGAAAGAATTCAGGGCAGAGCGATGAAACAATTGTCTCTACTTTTAACCGAGTAGTTTTATCTGACAAGATGTCCATCCAGTCCCTTTCTTCCTGGAGGCATGCTTCATATTCTGGTAATGATCGTACCATGGAAGGAGTGGTAGGGTTCTAGCATGACGGAAGTCTTGCCGTTGTGATCTCGGCCCAAACTGCATCGAACCGGTCCACGCTAGCTGCCAACTGTTGTAGAGCCCTCAAAGCTATAACATGGGCTGACTCCTTATCAATAATCTTCTGGCATTCGACAGCTTCCTTAAACCGACTCACTATGCCATGCTACTCCGCCTCACTAGATCTCAACCCTTTCAAGAAAGAAACATATCCCCTAGCGTCTTGGGCTCTACTGGACAAGTTGAGATCTCCCTCCTGAAACTTCCTCCTGAGATAGAGTACAAAAGATTTTATTTCCTCAATGACTTTCAGGAACTCCGACTGCTCCGTTGCGGCCAAAATGATCTCTGACCAAATTATTCTTCTTCCATCCTTAAGGGTTATGTTACCTTTCAGGTGGCTGTTGAGATCATTGATGTTTTTCTGTTGTTCGGCTCTTGCCTTCTTCTCCTGTTCAATCTCCTTCTGCAGTGTCTCTATTTTTCTGGTATTATCAGCCAAGGAGGTTTCCAACTCGGTGATTCTCTGCCTCGCGGTGGATACCTGCTTTTCTAGTATATCATTTGCAGCTTTCGCTATGGTCAGCTGCTTGGATAGCAAACTAGTCTTTGGTGGGGTTGTAGTTGGCACAGAGCTATGCATGTCCCAGGTAGTCTGCAGCTCCGTCAACCTCCTCTGAAGAGTGGAGATTGTTTCCGCCATTTTTTCTTTTTCCTCTTTCTCCTTTGCCAGTGTGTCATCCAAGTCTGATTTTTCTTTCTCTTCTTGCGCCAATTCGGTCGTTTGCACATGGTGATATGAAGGCATGCTTACCTTGCGTTTCAGAGACGCGACCTCCTTCTACAATTGCTCAATCACATAGCGCTGCGGATTCGAGTCTCCAGTTTCCTTCCTTTTGATCGACTCTGTGAGACCACACACTTGATTTGAAAGAGCGCGGGAATTGGCTTGTTCCTTCTTTAGGGTTGCCCTCACCTTCTCATGATTTTTCTCCAATTTTCTCAGTGCAATAGTGACCCGCATTACCTCATCCTTCAACATATCACCCACCACCTGAAACAGGTTACATTTGTTGGGTGCTGGTACCTTGGCCATGTCAATTGCATACTCCAGCACCCTGTAACTAGTGGTACCTGCATTAGGATCCAAGATGGCCTTAGCCATAGACAATACCAGGTGTTCTATTTCCACATTCATGGAAGCTAAAACCCTAGTGTGATATTTTTCTACATAACCTTCCAGCTCGGCCTTGTACTTATCCCTGATCGTTCTGTTTTTCAGGGTCCTTTCAATTACAACCGGTGAGGTATAATCTTCGATGGCCTGTGAGACTTCAGAGAAGTCGAAGGAGGTAACACTATCTCTCAGCACTTTGATCCTAGATTTTCTCCTGTCGGGTTGGCCATACGGTGCAAACGGCTCAAGCAGTTGTTCTTCCCCTATGACTTCTTCCTCACTTGAGACTGTTTTCTACTTTTTGCGAAGGGGAGAACCTACTCCTAAGGGACCAACTTATTCTTCTTCTTGGCCTCTATTGACGTCTTCTCCTTCCCCTATGGTAGATGAATCTGTCTCCATATGCGAAATCAAGGGCCAAGTTTCAAGGTTAGCCCTCCACTCTATAAACGGTCTTGATTCATGTGCATAAGGAGTGGACTTGCTCCTCTTTCTTCTATTTGAGATAATCTCCTGAGGATCATAGGGCTGGGTCTTCCCCTGTCTTAGGTCCATGCCTTGCAACATATTCTCAACAATGGGAAGGGCGTGTCTTGAATTCACAATAAACAGGCCAATAGTGATAGGGAGTCTCAGGATGAAACCTTTATTTGCAGGGACAAAGTGGAGTTGGTCAGACTTGAGAGTCTACCGAATATACTCCAGAGCATAAACTCATCGAGCAGGAAACATAGGCAGCTGGTAAGGGGGAACTTCAGCTCCATAGACTCAAATTTTAGTGTAATTTTCACATAGATACCAATACCCGGTGCTCTGGGTTTTACTAGCTTGTAGCCAGCTCTTCATTTCAGGAAAAACCCTAGGTGAGGGTGAATCATGGATGATAGTATAGACAATGGGCATGAACTCATTTAGGAACCTGGAATAACCCACCCCATTTGGAAATTGGTGTACTTCAAAGTTCCAGTCAAAAATAGGTTTGGGTTCAGAATTGACATCGTATACCCTATCTAAGCCCAAACCCTCGAACTTGTCAGCATGATGATATAAGAAAAGGTAGAAGACCATCGAACAAAAATAGAAGTGACCAATTTCTGAAAGCTCTTGGAATTGGGTCTAAATGTTAGCAGCCAAGAAGCCAGGGATATCCAAAACTACCCCCTTTTGAGACATTAACCACAAGAAATAAAAACATACCCTGGGAACTTCCCCCAAACTACCTACACCTAAAAGACCAGCGATGAGGGCAAGGATGGGCTACACTTCTTCTTTGAATAGACTCAACGGGAAAGGTTCTGCAGTAGGAAGAGACGTAGCCTGGTTGCTGGTTATAGAGGAAATGAAGTCGTTTTGGTGCTCCCATGGAAATTTGGTGAACTGGGAGGTTAAAGCCACTTCACTGAAACTGGTATAGGTGGCACTGGTGGGAAAGCGGAGGGCTTGTCTGATAATGTCGGGGGAAAGAGAAAAAGTCTTATTCTCGTGAGCAGAGGTAAACGTGCCTCGATGCTTGTCGTAAGCATCTCTAAGCCAGTAAATAAAATCGACCACCGGGTAGATTGGGGGGGTAATCTGATGATATAAACCTGATACAACCACCCAATATCGATCCCTATTTTCGACATGTCACCTAAAAATCTCGGGTTTTATACTGCTGATGGGAAAAGGGTATTGGGGATCATAGATTTCGGCTTGTAAGTCGATGAAAGGCTCGAACCCAGGAGGGTTTCTGGTTTCACGGACCTGAGGAGTCTCTAGTTCAACTTTCTTGGGCGTGCCCCTTCCCATGACTGACATATAAAACTTTTAAAAATTAAAGGAAATCAGAGGGAATATGAGGGACGAAGTACCTGTGCAGTAGGGAAATCTGCTCGGGAAAACGACGCGGGGGTGTTGATAGTGACTAGGTAGACCTTGGCACTAGCTCCAACTTAGTTTATACCGTAGCTGGAAAACCTGCGAATTTTACTGCAGTAAAATATGGGAGGACTGTTATCTAAAACTGGGAGTTCTGAGGTAAAAGGAGGAGAGGTGAAATAAATGGGGGGGAGTTTCGTAAGGACACTAACAGTGGAGCACGCGGCGTGTAGGGATTGGGTGTCAACTGGAAGCAGGTGAACACCACGTGCCGGGTTTAATACTGGTACAGGCCTCGGTACCAGCTCACCTAGAAACTTACCTTACCTTTCTGCTGCATAAGCCATCCGGTTCTTGAAGAATATCCTTCCTAAGGCTGGTTAAATACACAGCGTATAGGTCTCTGGGGCCCTTAATTCCGCGGGGGTGTGGGTCTTTTCCCCCTTCTGCTTCTTGACCCCCGCGGAAATTCCCATATGAAGAGTTCCCTCGCGTGCGTATTGTGGATGCGGCAAGCTTTTTAATAAATTTTTTTTGTGTCTTTTGCACCATACCTTTGCACTTTTGCTTGGTTTGGAATTTTTTCGTGCATAAGCTTCGATTTTTAGGCACGTGACTTATCTTACATCGTTTCTCTTCGACCAACCCTTAAATGTTTCACAATCTGTCA
This sequence comes from Pinus albicaulis, assembly GCA_034641835.2. Taxonomy (NCBI): domain Eukaryota; kingdom Viridiplantae; phylum Streptophyta; class Pinopsida; order Pinales; family Pinaceae; genus Pinus; species Pinus albicaulis. The sequence goes on along the minus strand of JAXQQM020072632.1, from coordinate 48,827 downwards.
TAATATTCGATACATGGCTTCTCAAGGCTTAATTAAAAAAAATGACTCATGTTAAATAATGATGAACATTGGCTCCACCTGGGGATGACATGTTCATTCTTGAGCGTGTCGAGAACTTCGCAGACCACCTGTTTATCTTCTATGGACACCATTCCTCATCACTTTTAATTTTCCTCTTCATGATCCATCATGTCACACACATTATTCAATCAAAGACGAAAACAATAACTAATATACAATATGATACATCAAGCTCTCTCGGCCTGACTCAGAACTGGAAATAAGGCTTGAGAAACTGATCGTTTACAGGGGCGTCGAGCAAATCTCCCTGTAAATTTTCCAATCTGAAAGTATTCTTGCCACCTTGTTCTACAATTTTAAAGGGGCCGAACCAGAGGGGGTCGAATTTACCATGTTTCCCTTTATCAGCCCTTTGAATTTCCCATCTGAGCACTAAATCCCCTATCTGTAACTTTCTGTCCTTGGCACGTTGATCGAAAAGATCCTTCATTTTCTCCTGGTATTCAACTAGCCTCAAACTCACCTGGTTCCGTGTCTCTTCTAGCTCCACCAGCTGGTTGATTCTCCTGGTCACATCATCGGGTTCTTCCTAACTTTCTTGCATGAATCAAGCTACTGGTAATGCTAACTGTATAGGGAAAACTGCTACCCTCCCATATACTAATTCGTACGGGGACTTCCCGGTGGCTCTCTTGCTGGTAATCCTGTTGGCCCATAGAGCGAACTTTAGCTGGGAATCCCAATTCTTCTAATTTTCATTGATATCCTTCTTCAGTGCTCTTACCAGTGTTTTATTTGAAGACTCTGCTAGGCCGTTTCCTTGTGGGTAATAGGCTGTAGAGTGACCTAGTGCAATATTATACTATTGACAGAAGCTGACAAACTTTGCAGATTTAAAGGCCTGTGCATTGTTGGTCACAATCTTGGCAGGGCAGCCAAATCTGGATATGATGTTTTCTTCCATGAATTTTATCACCACAGTATCTGTTGCATTCCTGGCGGGTATATATTCCACCCACTTTGTGAAATAATCCGTGGTAGTTAGTATCCACTTATGCGGACCACTTGATGGAGGATTTATTTCGTCGATAAAGTCAATTCCCCACTGTTGGAAAGGTTCATCTACATGAATAGGAATCATGGGTAGAGGTGCTAGCTTCTGTCTTTCAGCAAATCTTCGGCATTTCTCACAAGCTTTGACCCAGGCAAAGACATCTCCAAAGAGTTTGGGCTAGAAGAAACCAATCTTCAGGATTTTATGAATAGTAGCTCTCCAACTGTAATGGCCCCCACATATTCCTTCATGAAACTCAGCCATTATACTCTCTACCACTTCTTCAGTGAGACATAGGAGCAGGATGCCTGAAGGGTCTCGCCAGTACAACCGACCGTTTGCAACCACGTACTTATGTGATCTTAACCTCAGTGTTTTGTATTTAGCTTTGTCACAGCTAGGCAGGAAACTTAGTGTTAGAAGATATTCCACTATTTCCTTGTACCACGGGCTGGTGAGGTACTTCATATGTGTCTTCTGGGAAGCTATCTCTACTCCTTGTGGTTCTTCTTTCCTCTCAGATTCCTTGTTTGCCATCATGGACAAGTTTATACCCAGAGCCTGACAATTTGATTCAGACAAGATTTTGGCTAACCCTTGTCCCTTGATTAGTTTCGTAGGGTGGATTTCTAGCTCATACTCCTATATTTTGGCTATCCATTTCCCTCTTTTTCCTTCACTATCTCCCTGGATAAGGATATCCTTAACAGCTGCGGTGGGCACAAATGAAGTGACATGGGACTGGAGGACATACATACAAAAGGCTTTAAGGGACTTCACCAGAGCATACGCTTGCTTTTCCAATATGTTATATTTCAGCTCAGCATCGCGAAGCACCTGACTGAAAAATGCAATAGGCTGCTCATACCCTTCTTCATTTTTCTGCAACAAAACTCCTGCTATTGTGTGAGGTGATGCAAAAGAAAATATCATAAAAGGTTTGGCATAGTCTGGCTCGGCTAGCACAGGGGCTTCAGCAAATGCATTTTTAATCTTGGAAAAGGCCTCTCGTGCTTCTTGTGACCACTTAACCTCATTATCCTTCTTCAGCATGTCATTTATGTGCCTAACTATCTCAGCATAGTTAGGGATGAACCTCCTTAGAAAGTTTATACGGCCTAGGAACACCTGCACTTCCTTTTTATTTCTAGGGAGGGAAATGCCATTTATGACTTCTACTCTCTTAGGGTCTATCTTTACTCCATCTTGGGTTACAATATGCCCCAAAATCTTGCCTTCTTCCAATGCAAACAAAGACTTCTGTGGGTTGAGGGAGAGGCCATAATTTCTGCACTTCTTGAAGGTTGTGCGCAAGCGTTCAATGTGCTCTGCATCATCTTTTGAGAACGCAGTAATGTCATCCAAATATACCACCACAAACTTATATTGCTCTCTGACAAAAGCAATATCCATGGCCCTCTGAAAAGTGGCCCCTACGTTAATCAACCCAAAAGGCATCCTGGCATACATGAATGTCCCCCATGGAGTGGTAAAGGCAATCTTCTTTTGATCTTCTGGTAGTACAGCTACCTAATTGTACCCAGAGAATCCATCCATCATCGACATTTGAGAAGCTCCTACCACTTTCTTAGGCAGTGGATAATTATCCTTTAAGGATGCTCTATTCAGATTCCTGAAATCAACACATAGCCTTATTTCTCCATTCTTCTTCCGCACAGGGACTAAGTTTGCTACCCACTCAGAATATCTCAATGGTACAATGATTTTTGCCTTCAGCAGTTTCTTAATTTCTTTCTCAATAGAGGGTAGCAGCAGGGGATTTATCTGTCTAAGCTTCTGTTTATGTGGTTTTGCATCTCCCTTCAGTGGAATTTTATGTTGCATGATGCTGATATCAAAGGTTTTTAGGTCTTGGTAAGACCATGCAAACACGTCTTTATAGGATTGGAATAATTTCTGGTAAAGCTGTTTATATTCCCCTGGGACGTTCTTGGACAACTTCACGATTTTAGGGTACGCCTCAGTGCCAAGATTCAGATCTTCTACCAGATTCGCCTCTACAACTTTGTTCGACTGCAATGGAACGTAATTCTTATTAAACAACCTTTCTAAAGGAACTAGTCCTCGGAAAATGACATTCCCTTTCAACTGCAGAAATTGGTGGCCAACCACCTTTTCTTCCCATTTATCTCCTGAAGTGTCTTCAGTCTCCTCCTCTTCACAAATATCGATCTCCATGTTGGAAAATTCCCCAATTGTTTCCAAGTATCTCTTCACCTGTTCTTCATCTTGAAATACTTGCCAATGTTTGATGTTTTCTGGGATGGATGGTCGATAACGTACCTCAATTTCATATCTCAAGAGAGGATTATGAGGTGGACGAAAAGTACTGGCAGCCACTGCAAGGGAGTTTGCCATCCTATTCTGCTTCTGGGGCATGAACTGGATATTGAATGCCAAGAAGAAATTCTCCACTAGACCCCAAACTTCATTCCTATAAGCCCTTAGCCTAGGATGTTTGGCTTGGCACTGATTCCTCACTTGTCTGACTACCAGTTTTGAATCTCCCAGAACCTTTAGACTTTGTATGTTCATACTCTTGGTTGTCTGCAGCCCCAATAGAAGTGCTTCATACTCGGCCACATTATTTGTGGCTTCATACTTTAGCTTGAACGACAAAGGGACCCATTGGCCTGTAGGAGAAATAAATAATACCCCAGCCCCATTACCGTCCCTGGAGTTTTCCCCATCAAAATGAAGTGTCCAGATTTCTGATTCAGGACTCTCTATGGACTCTTCTGTCTTGATCTGGTAAAATGATGGTTCATGAGTGTACTCTTGATCTTCCTCCAACATTAAACATGATAAATCTCCCTCCCTTCTATAAACTGGAGAATTAACTGAGTCATCTGCCTTGGTAACTGTCTTGACAAATCTGGTTTCCCGGTACAACCTCCTCCCTTGACCACCAAATACAGGGATAGTGGCATAGGTCAGGTCTATCTTGATTGATCCACCAATTTTAGTGCCCCAAGATCTTGACAGTAGCATTCCAAAGCGACCTATAATGTCAGCCACCACTATATCCATCACTACACGTTTTGCTGGGATTTGAGCTAGATTTACCACTAAGTCCTTTATCATGTCCAGGCACTTAACTCTTTTAGAGTCAAATGAGTAAAGGTCTTTGTATGGGCGGGTGATCTATAGTCCTAGCTGCTCCATGACCGAGAGGGGTAAAAGGTTATGAGAGGCTCCCGAATCTAACATACAGTTATGCAGTAGCAGGTCATGTATTACTAAAGACACATAAAAATGGGGAGTAGCAGCATCTAACTCTTCAACATGTGGGCCAAACAAAACCATAGGCCTTTCTTCTTGAAGGTTCAGACTGTCAGGAATATGTATTACTTCTGGGGGAAGCATAAAGGATGTGACCTGGGATTGATATGCAGGTTGCTTTAACAATTCGGTTAAGGGAACTGTGATTTTAACCTTTTTGAGTTCCTTTTGTAAACTGAAGGCAGAGGAGGACCTATCTACTGACACTTCTTTTGATTCTTTATCTTTGGAATCTTTGTTCTGGGGGAGAGGTTTGACTTCTTTTAAGATTAGCTGACACTAGGGAGTGTAGCCCCTTGTGAAGACGATGGAATTTTATCAGCAGACTGCAAAGATTGTTTAAGAAGCCTCTTACCTTTGTCCGGGGTCCTTTGAGTTGTGTCCTCCTTCTGTACAGGTGTTTCCTCTTGAGGTGTATCCTCCTCCTAATACTAAGTACGAGTTCTCCTCCTAGAATATCTGAGGTCATATCTTCTATTGAACTAAGCTTGCATGAAATCGACGAACTGCTTGTAGTAGTCATCAATCTCAGGATATTCGGTGTCTTCATTAGCTTTCCCTTTTGTGTGTGCATGCACCTCCACTTCGTCACTTTCATGTAGGGGACATTCCACTTCATCACTGTTTGAGAAAGCAAGGTATGCTTCTTCTTTCTCATAAGTGGTGTCTTCGGTAGGACCATCTACTTGTCCTTCCAAATACAGAGGATGTGGTACCTGGTCTTGCTGTTCCTTCCTTTCCCTTTGCAGTCTGCAAGGGTGGCTTCCTGTATTGAGGATTATAACCTCTGTTTGGGGCATTTTGGAAATTCTTGGAGGGTGAATTCTTGGCCTCCATTTCAATCTTAACCAACTTACTTGAGAGATTCTTGATCATCTTGTTCATCTCCTCAATCCTTTCATTAGCCGAATCTCTATCTTGGATTGAGGTGGATACCTCTTCTTTCCCCCATCTCCTGGTATCTTTTTCAGATTTTCCCTTTGATTTACCAGTGTAGGCAAAGTTTGCCTCAAGCTCTAGTGCATCTGTCTGGGCATCATCCAGGGTGGCTGGCTTTCTTTCTCTCAGAGAGAAGCCGAATTCTGAGTCAAAATCTGCCACGAAAAAAACCTTGGCAGCGGTCTGATGAGGCTTCATATCTACGAGAAGGGTCAGGTAAAACTTGTTAAATCTCTTAATAAATTCAGCCACCACTTCATTATGTATTTTCTTGAGTGTTTTAAACTTAGTAAGACAATTTCCATGATCTTTCTTCTCTCCCCATTTTTTAAGAAAAGTGTCCTCCATTCCTTCCCAAGTGGTGACAGAATGGTATCCCAGTGTCTTGAACCATTTTCTGGCTTCACCATCAAGAGATTGGACAAACATTCTTAGGACTATGTCGAGATGTTCCACATTAAAATTTTATTCGAAAGAGCAGAAGACCTCAAGGTGTTTTTGAGCTTCGATCTCGTTTTCCCCATTGAAACGGGGCAGGATCTTTAGATAGTCCTGTGGCATATCATTTAGCACTTGTGGTAATTCTAGGGGGGCATATTTATTCAACAAGAAGCCTTGCACATTTTCCATTGGAGGAGGTGGAGGTAACAGAAGGGTTTGATGTGTAAGAGGAGGGGGAGGTGGAAGTGAGGTGTGAATAACAATGGGAATATATTTGACAATAGCTTGGGGTGATGACGAAAAGAGCAAAGTATTAACAGTAGATACTTCGGTGACTTCTTTGACCTCTTCAGCCTCTGGAGTGGGATGGGATGTGTAACGAGTGGTATCTATTGATTCAACCTCGTCCTTAACTTGGATGTTTCCCAGAGGTAGACTGTCTGAGTAGTAACTGGTTTCTCCCACAGTGGAGTTGGAATCTTGCACTTGGGCTACTTGAGAAGAGGAGGACGGAAAGTCTTCTAAAGAAAATTGTGGGATCTCAGTATGAATGAATTGTCTCTCCCTCCAATTTCTTCTATGCAGGATTATCTCTGGGTCAGACACAGAGGGTGTCTTTGGCTGAGACGTATCTGACCTAAGGTGTGGCTTTCGAGGAGCCAGGACTGCAATTAGATTTACTTGAAAAATTAATGTGGAGTCGCCAAGGTGAGGGATATACAACTCTCAACTCTCCATGCTCACCTAATTGAAGAGTGAATAAGGTTTTGTCGAGGCCCAGGAATTTTAATTTCTCTCAACTTCGTTCCCCGGCAACGGTGCCAAAAATATGTTGTCACTCCTAGAGATAGCCTTGAGTTGTAAAAGACCAGTGCCTAGAACATCTTATGCAGTAAGGAGCGTAAGGTATAATTCAAGACTTTTACAGTATGAGGCTCTTTACTACTTCAACTTTCACAAGGGAATGTAATGTAAATGGAACTAGAATCTTCTTAGAGTCAGCAAAATAAAAAAATGCCATAGAGCCAAGGAATGAATCCTTAATATAGATGCATCAGACAGCTTAAAGACAGCTTTCTTTAAGGAGGGTTGGATTCTAAAATGCTTTATAGAGATTTTAAAATCAGATGAAGTTTGCTGCGCAGAAAATACAGAAGGATATTAACTACTAATGAGAGGGAACTCCGTAAACATATTTAAACATGAGATGGGCTTAAAAAGATAATAATCCATACATGTTAATTGTTTTGAAAGAACAACATCTCACAGTATTTAATATAGAGGAATAATGAGTGAAGTCAAAATTGAAACAGCATACCATGCCTGAGCTATATTTAAATCACTTGACAAGCTCAGTATAAGTATCAATGGTGATGAATTTATACCAAAATCTAGTGAGCCACTCGCATTCCAGAACATGATATAAGGAAGTGGAAACAATGGAACAAACAGTAAAATGATATCACATAAGACAGAGTTACACGCTATAGAACACTTAGACCAAAATCCTCACATAGAGTAAAACTTCTTCTTGCTGAGACCCAACGGGCTCTTCGCATTTCTATTAAGATTTTCACAACAAGCATATAACAATTCTTACACAGCAAAATTCTTTTGAAAATCTGGAACCTATTTTTCTCTTCTGATCTTGCTTATATAGAATCCTCCATAAATGAGCGAGAACATACTTTTTGGAAAAATATCTTCCTCGCATGCCAAAAAATTGTTAAAGGTCCTTATCAAAATAACCAAAACTTATGATGAGGAATAAAGGCCTCTCATCATTTGCAGTTAGGCACTTGGTCGTTTTGAAAAAAAATATTAAACAATAGTCTTGGCAGAAAGTAAAATATTAGGGTGAAATATAAATTCCACCTGAAACTTAAAAATAACTAACTAAAGTAAAAGTAAAAAGGCCACTAGGGCCGAATCATGAATTAACAGTATTTCATTGACGAGAAGGGGTCGAGGCGGTCGCTGATACTGGTGGCAGAACATTTGCTGACGAGCTGGCGAACTGGGTGGAAACCAGGGTGCACCTCTGCTGACTGTCCGCTGAAGGTTTAGGCATTTCTGCGAATCCTTCCACCTTGATGAGGCCTCAGTGAGATCATTTATACTTTCCTCGGTGGGGATCTTATGTTTTATTAGATGCAGGAGAACTAGAGCAATGAAACAATTGTCTCTGCTTTTAACCGAGCGGTTTTATCTGACAAGATGTCCATCCGGTCCCTTTCTTCCTGGAGGTGTGCTTCATATTCTGGTAATGATCGTAGCATGGAAGGACTGGTAGGGTCCCAGCATGACGGAAGTCCTCCCCTTGTGATCTCAGCCCAAACTGCATCGAACCGGTCCACGCTGGCTGCCAACTATTGTAGGGCCCTCGAAGCTATAACGCGGGCCGACTCCTTATCAATAATCTTCTGGCATTCGAAGGCTTCCTTAAACTAACTCGCTATGCCATGCTGCTCTGCCTCACTAGCTCTCAACCCTTTCAAGAAAGAAACATATCCCCTGGCGTGCTAGGCTCTGCTGGACAAGTTGAGATCTCCCTCCTGAAACTTCCTCCTGAGATAGAGTACAGAAGATTTTATTTCCTCGATGACTTTCAGGAACTCCCACTGCTCCGTTACGGCCAAAATGATCTCTGAACAAATTATTCTTCGTCCATCCCTAAGGGTGATGTTACATTTTAGGCGGCTGTTGAGATCATCGATAATCTTCTGTTGGTCGACTCTTGCCTTCTTCTCCTGTTCCATCTCCTTCTGCAGTGTCTCTATTTTTCTAGTATTCCCTACTAAGGAGGCCACTGAGTCTTTCTTATTATGAGGGTATGTTATATACTATGTGCTTAGTATAATATTTTAGTAATCTCGTTTGTATTGAATATGCTTGACAACGAACTAGTCTTTGGTGGGGTTGTAGTTGGCACACAGCTGTGTGTGTCCCAGGTAGTCTATAGCTCTGTCAGCCTCCTCTAAAGAGTGGAGATTGTTTCCACCATTTTTTCTTTTTCCTCTTTCTCCTTTGCCAGTGTGTCAGCCAAGTCTGCTTTTTCTTTCTCTTCTTACGCCAATTCGGCCATTTGCACATTGTGAGATGCTGGTATGCTTACCTTGCATTTCAGAGACACGGCCTCCTTCTGCAATTACTCAATCACATAGCGCTGCAGATTCGAGTCTCCAGTTTCCTTCCCTTTGATCGACTATGTGAGACCGCGCACTTGATTTGAAAGAGCGCGGGAATTGGCTTGTTCCTTCTTTAGGTTTTCCCTCACCTGCTCATGCTTTTTCTCAAATTTTCTCAGTGCAATAGTGACCCACATTACCTCGTCCTTCAACATATCACCCACCACCTGAAACAAGTTACATTTGTCAGGTGTTGGTACCTTGGCCATGTCAATTGCATACTCGAGCACCGTGGAACTAGTGGTACCTGCATCAGGATCCAAGATGGCCTCAGCCATAGACAATAATAAGTGTTCTGTGTCCACATTCATGGAAGCTGAAACCCTGGTGTGATATTTTTCTACATAACCTTCCAGCTCGGCCTTGTACTTATCCTTGATCGTTTTGTTTTTCAGGGTCCTTTCAATTACAACTGGTGAGGTATAATCTCCGATGGCCTGTGAGACTTTAGAGAAGTCAGAGGAGGTCACACTGTCTCTCAGCACTTTGATCCCAGCTTTGCTCCTGTCGGGTTGGCCATACGGTGTAAACGGCTCAAGCAACTATTCTTCCCCTATGACTTCTGCCTCACTTGAGACTGTTTTCTGATTTTTGCAAAGGGGAGAACCTGCTCCTGAGGGACCCACTTCTTCTTCTTCTTCTTCTTGGCATCTAGTGACATCTTCTCCTTCCCCTGTGGCAGATGAATCTGTCTCCATATGCAAAATCAAAGGCCAAGTTTCAAGGTTAGCCCTCCACTCTATAAATGGTCTTGATTCATGTGCATAAGGAGTGGACTTGTTCCTCTTTCTTCTGTTTGAGATAATCTCCCGAGGATCATAGGGCCAGGTCTTCCCCTGTCTTAGGCCCATGCCTTGCAACAACTTCTCAAAAATGGTAAGGGCGTGTCTTGAATTCACAATAAACGGACCAATAGTGATAGGGAGTCTCAGGATGAAACCTTTCTTTGCAGGGACAAAGTGGAGTTGGTCATGTTGATCAACATTTAACATAAGTCACTGATGTTATTAAAGGTTGATAAGTTATGTATGGAACTTCATATCAAATGGTGGAATATTTGAAGAGTTGGCCAGAGCGAAGTGGCAATAGTAAAGCAGGAACAGGAAGTAACGTGGCAGAACTAACATGCGGGCCCTAAGGATCGGTATGCTATGTTTCGAATCAGTCTTATGGAAAATATGTTCAAAAATCATGTGCTTCATATAGCAAAAGGTAAGGTAAAGTGCTTTAGGTTAACTGGTACCGAGGCCCGTACCAGTATTAGACCTGGCACGCGGCATCCACCTGTGTCCAGCTCACGCCCAATCCCTATACGCCACGTGCCCCATTGTCAGCGTCCTTACGACGCTTACCCTATCTACTTCACCTCTTTTTTCCCTCTACCATTACCCTCCTAAGGCTTTGAAATGCATTTAAACAAGCTAAAAACCCACTTTAGACTTTGTAATAGGGCCTAGCCCCTTTTTCCGCTAAACCTTAACCACTTCCCCATAACCCTTGCCCATGACCAAGCACTTAAAGCCTTGGGGGGCCAGTTGCATAGCGCATATCGCAAATTTCACATGTTCGTGCCCGATCAATCTATCGCAAATATTTGCGATGCGATCCACCCATCACAGATCCGCCCCATCGCAAAAGCGCAAAGCGCAGTTTTCTGCTGGTGCCACTTTCCATCATCGCACTTTCCACCTTTGCGATTTGCGATCATCGCAAATCACATCCATCGCAAAAGCGCAAAGCGCAGTTTTCTGTTGGTGCCACTTTCCGTCATCTCACATTACACCTTTTTTATTTGCGATCATCACAAATCGCACCCATCGCAAAAGCGCAAAGCGCAGTTTTCTGTTGGTGCCACTTTCCATCATCGCACTTTCCACTTTTGCGATCCGCGCTTTCCGTATTGGGTCCCACCTCGTACGTTCATTCCCGTACCCCTCATGCACATTTCCTTTGCATTTCATGTGTTTCCTTTGCATTCCCACCAAAGTCTGAAGGTTTCACATTTTACGTTAAAATTTCAATGTTTCATATGCATTCCGTCATGTGCATAAGTTATTCCACGGACCATTCTCCACCGCCGCGCCATTGTTCTCCAATCCTCCATAATCACCCCCCGCATGCATGAATTTCATAATCCATTCCATTGTTTTGCAGGGTTATAAAGAGGGGAAGGCCGCCAGGATTACACAGTCCTTATTTGCAGCGTAAAGTCTTCACAGTCAAAGCTTCAAGGGCCTTATAGCAACTTGCAGACAGCGCGGACCGTTTTGATAGAGTATGAGCCGAAATCACAGAAGCAGGGCTTCCATCATGCTGGGAATCCACTACTCCTTCTACACTCCGAGCATTAATAGAATATGAAGCGTGCCTGTAGGAGGAAAGAAACCAAATGGATGTCTTGTCAGACAAGGTGCACATTGTATGCCAGCCAGATCGCCAGCTCATCAGCAAATGTGCCACCACCAGTGTTAGCAACTTCTTCAAATCCTTCTCGTCCATGAGATTACTGTTAATTCATGATCCGGCCCCAGCAGCCTTTTTACTTTTTACTTCAACTAGTCATTTTCAAGTTTCAGGGGAAATTCATATTTCACCCTAGCAATTTACTTTTTACTAAGACTGTTATATTATTTTTGTTCTAAAAACGGCTAAGGGCCTAACAGCAAATGATGAGAGGTTTTAAAATTCCTCATCATGATTTTTTTATTTTGACAAAGACTTCTAACAAAATTTCAGCATGCGAGGAAGATATTTTCCCAAAATTCTTCTCGCCCATGTAAGGAAATTCCTATATAAGCAAGAACAGAAGAGAACACAGGGTTCCAGATTTCCTGAAGAAAATGGCAGTGTAAAAGTTTTTGTATGCTTGTCGTGGAATTATCAATGCAAATACACAAAGCCCATGGGGTTTCAGTGAAGAGAAGTTCTAGTTATGTATGAGGATTCTAGTCTTAATGCTATATAGTTCGTGACTCTTTCTTTGTGATATTGTATCATTGTTCTCTCCACTGTTTTCAATTTCCTTTTATCGTGTCTTGGAATGCGAGTAACTTGCCACCTCGAGTATGAATTTATCGCTGTCTGATACTCATGCTTTACTGGTCTATGTTGCTTTAAATATGGCCCATACACGATATGTCGTTCCACTTAACACATCATTCATGTTTCCTCCGTATTAAACATCGTGGAATGTTACTCTCACTGAACTAATTGATATGTATGGATTCTTGGTTCCTAAGCCCGTATTATGTTGAAATATGTTTTCTGAGCACCATTTCATTGGTAGTTAGTACTCCCCTTTCACTTTCTGCGCCCCAAATATTTTTCTGTTTAAAATACCTATATGTCTTTGAGAAACTGGCCCTCTCCGATGAAAGTTGTCTCTAAGTTGTCTGAAGTATATATGTATTGAAGATTCCCTTCTTGTCTTTACAGTGTCTTTATAACTTGCTAAATCCGAAGGTAGTTTGGTCCCATCCATATGATGATGCTTTGCACAAGTTGAAAAGGTAGAGAGTCCTAAGCTGATAATAAGCCTGAAATATACTTTATACTCCCTACTGTTTAAGATGTCCTAGGCACTGGTCTTTGGCAACTCAAGGCTGTCTCTAAGAGCTACAACATCTTTCTGGCACCATTGCCGGGGATGAAGTCGAAATAAATTAAAATCCCTGGGCCTCGACAAACCTATTCACTCTTCAGTTAGGTGAGAATGAAGAGTTGAGAGTTGTACATTCCTCACCTTGGCGACTCCACATTTGTGTTGTAAGTTAATTTGTTTGCAGTTCTGGCTCCTCGTAAGCCACACCTGAGGTCAGATACATCTCAGCCAAAGACACCTTCTGTGTCTGACCCGGAAATGATCCTACATAGAAGGGGCTGGAGGGAAAGGCAGTCAGTTCATACCGAGATTCCTGAATTCTCCCTAGAAAACTTTCCATATCTTCCGTCCTCTTCCTCTCAAATCGCCCAAATACAAGGCCCTGACTCCATCATAAGAGATACTGGTTACTATTCAGAGAGCCCACCTCGGGGAGGTGTCCATATCAAAGACGAAGCCAAGTCTAGCAATACTTCGCATTACTCTTTCCACCCTACCCCTGAAGTTGAGGAGATTAAGGAAGTTACTGGCGATTCAAGTACTACGCCTCGGCTATCTCAACCCTCAAGCCATCGCCCATCAAGCACTCATCATTATCCATATCTTCACTTCCACTTCTCCTCCTTTCTTACAACTCGACTTGCACTCGCCCCACCCCTACAATGATAATGTCCCATGAAATTTGAAACATATAGAGTTCTCTGAGCAATTCCTCGCAGATTTAATGACTTGAAAGACAGACTATTTGAATATTCCTGTCGATCACGGTAGATAATGAAGACAAGTTCTAAACATATCGTCTTTTCTTCTGCAGAATTTCAATGTGGAACAGGATCAAGCTCTGGTTGGCCCGTGCTAAATTCTAGATGGAAAAATGGTTCAAGACACTTGGAGCTTGTTCTATCAACACATGGGAGGGAATGGAGGATGCTTTCATCAAAAAATGGGGAGAAAAGAAAGATGTTGGGAAAAATACTGAGAGGGGGGGGGGTGAATCAGTATTTAGGGCAAACTGAAACTTTTTACTTTTTCATGATCTAAAACCCATACACTACTTTGCTGAAGCCAACTAGCGTATACACGTGGATATCCTTCATAAAACTAGCGTATACATAGAGATCTAATTATGCCATTAGTTCTTCACTTATATCATTCCATCATTCATTCATTAGATGTTCTATAAATAGTAAACAAGTGCAGTAAGAACAGAATAAACCATAACACAAAGCATCACACATGAACACCAGGATTTTTAGGTGGAAACCCAAGTCGGGAGAAAACCACCGCTGCAGTTGCTCAGCCTTCAATATTTTATTATATAGAAAACATATTACAACATATGTGCTGGCGCAGACTTGACCAGCACGCAGGCACCCACCTGCGCTCGTTTACCAGCCTCTCCTGGAAGGGAGCTCCAACCCCCTGACTCGTTTACCAGCCTCTCCTGGAAGGGAGCTAAGACCCCCTGCTCTCGTTTACCAGCCTCACCTGGAAGGGAGCTACGACCCCCTGACTGAAGGCTACAACCCTCAGCACCTCTATGGACCACATTTCATCAATTTTCACACTGGATCCAAAGCATCCTTTAGGACACCACTTGCAGGCCACGTTTCATCATATTTTCAGACTGGACCCACTCCATACTTTTAAGCACAGTCAACCATGAAACAGATACATATAACTCACTGACAGATATCAGTAAACCAGCAGAATAGATCAGACATTTCTTACCACAGACTTCAGCAAACCCTAGTTTGCATACGCGCTTTCCTTTCACTGATGTCGCGTATATACGCGCTTCCGTCCACACAAACTAGCGTATACCTCTGTATATATTTCATTGCGCATACGCGCTTTATCTTCAGCGAAGCCGCGTATATACGCGCTTCCTATGCAGCGAAGTGGCGTATAGATCTTCAATCATTATAGAGCAGCATACTTCTTCAGATCAGATGTTCAGTTCAGATTTACCCTTTCACTTCAGACAGATGTTCGCCTCAATTTAGATCTAAGCCTTCCATAATCAGATCTAGTAGATACAAGTACATTTCAGATCTAGATCCCCTTCTTCATCATTGGTGCATCATACATTCAGATTTATCTTCAAGTGTAACCCTTTCCATTCAGATCTACTTCAGAGAGAAGTATTCATTAATCTTGAACCCACGCTTCTCCTTTGCATAATGAATTTCTTCTCCTTATATAGGTTTATCCTTTTTCAATACCACGGGCCCCTTTTTTCAATACCATGAGCCAAAACAATACCATGAGCCTTCAATACCACGGGCCCCTTTTTCAATACCATGAGCCAAAACAATACCATGAGCCTTGATACCATGGGCCCACTGGTTTTGCACTTTGGTGTTTTTACCCATACAGCGACTTCTACGTTCTTTTAGTGTGCATCGTGACTTCCTTAAAACCGGATCACGCGTATGCCTTGAGACATACTGTTTTCATCATAGATCTAACACATACTTAATTCCTTTCTTCATTACCTTCTGTGCTCACTGTAGATACATCAGATTTTAAAGAAGTTCATCAAGACATATTCTATCAAGCAAAAATTCATCAAGTAGGTTGCCATCATCTTCATCAGGTGGGTTGCCATTCAAGATCGACTCTCTACATCATATTGTTCAACAAACATCATGTCACATCAGATTTACATCATTTACCAAGTCCATCAAGTCAAGAATAACTTCATCAGGTGTATTGCCATCAAGGACAACAAATGCCAACAATCTCATGTCTTCATTTTCATTCAGTGGGTTGCCATCAAGGACAACACTCTGCATCATATTTCCAACAAAAGATCATGGTAATGTTCTTACCGAATTCAACACTCTGAAAAAGAAACATAATGAAGGGGTGTCAGAGTTTATCAGAAGATTTAACAAATTGTACCTGAGTCTCCCCGCCGATATGAAGCCTCACCAGACCACTGCCAAGGTTGTTTTTGTGGCAGCATTTGATTCTAAATTCAGTTTCTCATTGAGAGAGAGAAAGCCAGCCACTCTGGACGATGCACAGACGGACGCACTGGAGATAGAAGCAAATTTTGTCTCTACTGGAAAATCCAAAGGGAAACAGGAATAGGATGTTAGAAGGAGAGGAAAAGAGGAAGTATCTACCTCAAGCCAAGACAGAGATTCAGCTAATGACAAGATTGAAGAAATGAACAAGATGATCAAGAATCTCTCAATTAAGTTGATCAAGCTTGAGATGGAGGCCAAGAATTCACCCTCAAAGAATTTCCAGAATGCTCCAAACATAGGTTTTAACCCTCAATACAGAAAGCCGCCCTTGCAGATAATGTAAAGGGGGCAGAAGGAGCAACAAGATCAGGTACCGCATCCTTTGTACTTGGAACGGAAAGTATAAGGTTCTACCAAAGACATTGCTTATGAGAAAGAAGAGACCTGTCTTGTTTTCTCAGACCATGATGACATTGAATTTCATGTTCACGAAAGTGGCGAGGAGGAAGTACAAACTCACTCAGAAGTCAAACCTGACGAAAGCACTGAGGATCCGAAGATTGACAACTACTGCAAGAAGTTTGTCAACTTCATGCAGGCTTAGTTTGACAGGAAATATGACCTCAGGTCCTCCAGAAAGAGAACCCGCACACAAGATGAAGAGGAGGACACACCCCAAAAGTCAGCACCTGCACAAAAGGAGGTCAACGCTCAAAAACCCCCAGAAAAAGGTAAGAAGCCCGTCAACCAAACCCTGCAATCTGATGCTCTAATGCCTTCATCCTCACAAGTAACCGCACCCCCTAAGGTCAAGCCCATCATAAAAGAAGTTAAGCCTCCCCTCCAGAGCAAAGATTCAAAAGAAAAATAGGTGTCAATAGATAAGCCGTCATCTGTCTTTAATTTACAAAAAGAACTTGAAAAAGTGAAAATCCCAGTTCCTTTGACCGAGTTGTTAAAACAGCCAGCATATCAGTCCCAAGTCACATCCTTCATGCTTCCCCCAGAAGTAATACACATCCCTGACAGTCTCAACTTACAAGAAGAAAGACCTATGGTAGTGTTTGGTCCACATGTCGAAGAATTAGAACCCTCTACACCTCCCTTTTACGTGTCTTTGGTGATCCATGACCTATTACTCCACAATTGTATGTTAGACTCTGGAGCCTCCCAAAATCTAATGCCTTTGTCTGTCATGGAAAAATTAGGACTCCAGATCACTCATACATATCAGGACATGTACTCATTTGACTCCAAAAGAGTTAAGTGCTCGGGCATGATTAAGGACCTGGTGGTCAACCTGGCCCAAATCCTAGCTAAAAGTGTAGTAATGGACATCATGGTGGCTAAAATTCCAGCCCATTTTGGTATGCTACTATCAAGGTCCTGGGGAAAAAAAATTGGCGGGTCAATTAAACTAGATCTAACATATGCCACCATCCCAATTTTTGGCGGGCAGGAGAGGAGATTATACAGGGAGACCAAATTTGTAAAAACGGTTACCAAAGCTGACTGTTCAGAAAATTCACCGGTCTACAGTAAGGATAGAGATTTTTCGTGCTTGATGTTAGAAGAAGATTACGGTTATGCCCAGGAACCTTCCTTATGTCAAATAAGGACTCAAAAATCCCCAGAAGGTCTTGAAACAGGGGTATGGACTCTACATTTCGATGGGGCAAATTCGAAAGAAGGTAATGGTGCTGGAGTTTTATTGATTTCCCCTACAGGAAAATGGGTCCCACTGTCCTTCAAATTAGAGTATGAAGCCAAAAATAATGTGGCTGAGTATGAAGCACTTTTGTTGGGGCTACAGGCAGCCAGGAATATGAATATACAAACCCTTAAGGTCTTGGGTGATTCAGAATTAGTGGTCCGACAGATCAGAAATCAATGTCAAGCTAAACATCCTCATTTAAGAGCTTATAGGAATGAAGTATGGGACATGGTGGAGAACTTTTTCTCAGCTTTTAATATTCAGTTCATGCCCCAGGAGCAGAACAGGATGGAAGATTCACTTGCAGTAGCTACTAGCACCTTCCGGCCACCCCAAAATCCCCTCCTGAGGTATGAGATAGAAGTAAGGTACCGACCTTTGATTCCAGACAATGTAAAACACTGGTAAGTGTTTGAGGACGATGAACAAGTGAAAAGGTTTCTAGAGACAGTTGGGGAGTTCTCTAATATGGAAATCGACTCTTGTGAGGAGGATGATGTTGAGAACCAATCTGAAAACAAGTGGGAAGAAAAAATGGCTGGGAGTAAAGTGTTACAGCTGAAGGGAAATGTCATCCCTAGAGGCCTGGTGCCCCTAGAAAGGCTATTTGACAAAAATATTTCCCCAGGCAGCCCAGCAAAACGACAGACGAAAACCAGGTAGAAGACCTAAATCTAGGTACTGAGGCTGAACCCAAAATTGTGAAATTATCCAGAAAGGTCCCAGACGACTATAAGGAGAAGTACCTACAATTATTTCAGTCTTATAGGGATGTATTTGCATGGTCCTATCAAGACCTGAAGACGTTTGATATCAGCATTTTGCAGCATGAAATTCCCTTGAAGGCAGATGCAAGGCCTCACAAGTAGAAGCTCAGACAAATAAACCCTTTACTACTCCCCTCCATTGAGAAAGAAATCAAGAAGATGTTAAAGGCTAAAATAATTTTGGCATTGAAGTACTCTGAATGGGTGGAAAATCTAGTCCCTGTCTGAAAGAAAAATGGAGAAATAAGGTTGTGCGTGGATTTCAGAAATTTGAATAGAGCCTCCCTGAAAGACAATTACCCATTACCAAAGATGGACCACATTCTGCAGAAAGTGGTGGGGGCCTCTAGGATGTCTATGATGGATGGTTTTTCAGGTTATAACCAGGTGGCTGTACTCCCAGAAGACCAGAAGAAGACGGCTTTCACCACGCCCTGGGGTACATTCATGTACGCTAGGATGCCTTTTGGGCTGATTAACGCAGGAGCCACATTTCAGAGGGCTATGGACATAGATTTTGTTGGGGAACAAGATAAATTTCTGGTGGTCTATCTGGACGATATTACAGTATTTTCGAAAGATGACGCCGAGCACATTCAACATTTACAGAGAACTTTTGAGAAATGTAGAAGGTATGGTCTTTCCCTAAATCCTCATAAATCTTTGTTTGCATTAGAAGAGGGTAAGCTCCTAGGACACATTGTAACTAAGGATGGGGTCAAGATTGATCCTAAAAGAGTGGAGGTTATAAATGGCATCTCCCTCCCCAGGAATAAGAAAGAAGTCTAGGTGTTCTTAGGGCGTATCAATTTTCTGAGAAGATTTATCCCTAACTACGTTGAGATAGTTAGGCATATAACAGATATGTTAAAAAAGAATAATGAGGTGAAATGGTCACCAGAATCGAGGCAGGCCTTTGCCAGGATAAAGAATGCATTTGTTGAGGCTCCTGTGCTGGCAAGGCCATATTTCACTGAACCATTTATGATTTTCTCTTTCGCATCACCTCATACGGTAGCTGGAGTTCTCCTACAGAAAAACAAGGATGGGTATGAACAACCCATTGCTTTCTTTAGTCAGGTGCTTCACGACGCAGAATTGAAATACAATATATTGGAGAAGCAGGCCTATGCCCTAGTAAAGTCCCTCAAGGAATTTCGCATGTATATTCTGCAGTCTCACATTACTGCATTTGTACCCACCGTAGCGGTTAAAGATATCCTCGTTCAGGGTGACAGTGAAGGAAAAATGGGTAGGTGGATTGCAAAGATATAGGAATATGATCTGGACATCAGACCCACTAAGTTGATTAAAGGGCAGGGGCTAGCAAGAATTTTATCAGAGTCAAATCATCAAGCTTTGGGAATCAATTTATCTATGATTGCAAATGAATATTCTGAGGAACAGACAGGGCAGCAAGAAGTGGAAATGGCCACTCAGAAAATACTGATGAAGTATCTTACTAGTCCTTGGTACAAAGAAATAGTTGAGTATCTCCTAACACTCAGCTGTCCACCCAGCTGTGATAAATCAAAATACAGAGCATTGAGGCTGAAATCACAAAAGTATACGGTTGCCAATGGTCAGCTATATTGGAAAGATCTTGCAGGCATACTGTTATTATGCCTCACAGAAGGCGAAGTGGAGAACATAATGACCGAATTTCATGAGGGAATCTGTGGAGGACATTACAGCTAGAGGATCACAGCTCAGAAAATTCTGAAGGTTGGTTTCTACTGGCCTAAATTGTTTGGATACGTCTTTGCTTGGGTTAGAGCATGTGAAAAATGTCAGAAATTTGCTAAAAAACAAAAGTTAGTGGCTCTGCCCCTGATTCGTGTACACGTCGATGAACCTTTCAAACAGTGGGGAATTGACTTCATAGGCGAGATTCATCCGCCCTCAAGTGGACAGCACAAATGGATCCTGACTGCCACGGATTATTTCACGAAATGGGTGGAACCCATACCAGCGCGAAATGCTACAGAAACATTGATAATCAAATTCATGGAAGAGAACATTATATCCAGGTTTGGATGCCTTGCTATAATAGTCACTGACAATGCACAAGCCTTCAAATCTACAAAATTTGTGAATTTCTGTCAGCAATATAATATCTCTCTGGGTCACTTTACAGCTTACTACCCATAGGGAAATGGCCTGGCAGAATCATCAAATAAAACGCTGGTGAGAGGTCTAAAGAAGACAATAAACGAAAACCAGAGGAATTTGGATTCCCAACTGAAGTTTGCTCTGTGGGCAAATAGAATTACCAGTAAAAGAGCAACTGGGAAATCTCCATACGAATTGGTATATGGACGAGCAGCGGTGTTCTCTATACAACTAGCCTTGCCTGTGACTCGATTCATGCAAGAGAGTCAGGATGAACCCGATGACATTACCGAGAAGTGTAATTTGGTGGAGCTCGAAGAAACGCGTAATCAGGTGAACCGAAAGAGGCTAATAGAATACCGGGAGAAAATGAAAGAGGCTGTTTGATCAACATGCCAAAGACAAAAAGTTACAGACAGGAGATCTAGTACTCAGATGGGATGTACGAAGGGCCGATAAAGGGAAGCACGGTAAATTTGATCCCCTCTGGTTCGGTCCTTTCAAAATTGCAGAGCAAGGCGGCAACAATACTTTTAGGCTGGAGAATTTGTAGGGGGATTTGTTGGACGCCCCTGTCAATGGTCAATTCCTCAAGCCTTATTTTCAGTACTGATCCGGGCCGAGAGGGCCCGATGTATCATATTGTATATTATTTCCTGTTTTACGCGTTGTTTTAATAATGTGTGTTGGTTGAAGAATCATGAAGAGAAGAGGTAAAAAGCCAAAAGGGATGAGAAGTGGCGTTCACAGAAGACTAACAGGCGGTCTGCGTAGTTCTCGACACATTCAAGGATGAACGTGCCATCCCCAGGTGGAGCCAATTTTGATCAACATTTAACACAAGTCACTGATGTTATTAAAGGTTGATAAGTTATGTATGGAACTTCATATCAAATGGTGGAATATTTGAAGAGTTGGCCATAGTGAAGTGGCAACAGTAAAGCAGGAACAGGAAGTAACGTGGCAGAACTAACATGCGGGCCCTAAGGATCGGTATGCTATGTTTCGAATCAGTCTTATGGAAAATATGTTCGAAAATCATGTGCTTCATATAGCAAAAGGTAAGGTAAAGTCCTTTAGGTTAACTGGTACCGAGGCCCGTAACAGTATTAGACCCGGCACGCGGCGTCCACCTATTTCCAGCTCACACCCAATCCCTATACGCCACGTGCCCCATTGTCAGCGTCCTTACGACGCGTACCCTATCTACTTCACCTCTTTTCCCTCTACGTTACCCTCTGGGCTTGCAGATGCATTTAACCCGAGCTATCAACCCCTTTAGACTTTGTAATAGGGCCTAGCCCCTTTTTCCTCCTAAACCTTAACCACTTCCCCATAACCCTTGCCCATGACCAAGCACTTAAAGCCTTGGGGGGCCAATCGCAAAGTGCATATCGCAATTTCACATGTTCGTGCCCGATCAATCTATCGCAAATATTTGCGATGCGATCCACTCATCGCAGATCCGCCCCATCGCAAAAGTGCAAAGCGCAGTTTTCTGTTGGTGCCACTTTCCGTCATTGCACTTTCTGCCTTTGCGATTTGCGATCATTGCAAATCGCACCCATCGCAGATCCGCCCCATCGCAAAAGCGCAAAGCGCAGTTTGCTGATTGGTGCCACTTTCCGCCTTTGCGATCCGCGCTTTCCATATTGGTTCCCACCTCGTATGTTCATTCCCGTACCCCTCATGCGCATTTCCGTTGCATTTCATGTGTTTCCTTTGCATTTCCACCAAATTCTGAAGGTTTCACATTTTACGTTAAAATTTCAATGTTTCATATGTATTCTGTCATGTGCATAAGTTATTCCACGGACCATTCTCCACCGTCGCGCCATTGTTCTCCGTCCTCCATAATCACCCCGCGCCATGAATCCAATGATCCGGTCCATTGTTTTGCGCCCTTTATAAGGGGAAGGCCGCCGAGTTACGATCCTATTTGCAGCGGCAAGTCTTCACGGAGACAAAGTTTCAAGGGCCTTATAGCAACTTGCGGACAGCGTGAGACCATTTTGATAGAGTAGAGCGAAATCACGAGGCAGGGGCTTCACATGGTTTTGGGGACTCCACTACTCCTTCTACACTCGGAGCCATTAACGAATATGAAGCGTGCCTACAAGAGGAAAGAAACCGAATGGATGTCTTGTGAGACGAGGTGCACATTGTATGCCGACGGATAAGCCATCTCATCGGCAAATGTGCCACCACTAGTGTCGGCAAGCTGCTTCAACTCCTTCTCGTCCATGGTATTGGTATTCTTGTTAATTCATCCATAAGGCCCCAATGACTTTCTTTCACTTTTTACTTGACTAGAATACTTCAAGTTTTAGGTGGAATTCATATTTCGCCCTAGCAATTTACTTTTACCCAGATTGTTATACAATTTTGGTTTTAAATGGCCGAGCGCCTAACAGCAAATGATGAGAGGTTTTTTTATTCCTCATCATGATTTTTGTTATTTTGAAAAGGACTTCTAACAAATTCATAGCATGCGAGGAAGATATTTTCCCTAAATTCTTCTCGCCCATGTAAGGAAGTTCCTATATAAGCAAGAACAGAAGAGAACACAGGGTTCCAGATTTCCTGAAGAAAATGGCAGTGTAAAAGTTTTTGTATGCTTGTAGTGGAATTATCAATGCAAATACACAGAGCTCGTGGGGTTTCAGCGAAGAGAAGTTCTAGTTATGTATGAGGATTCCAGTCTTAATGCTATATAGTTTGTGACTCTTTCTTTGTGATATTGTATCATTGTTCTCTCTACTGTTTTCAATTTCCTTTTATCGTGTCTTGGAATGCGAGTAACTTGCCACCTCGGGTATGAATTTATCGCTGTCTGATACTCATGCTTGACTGGTCTATGTTGCTTTAAATATGGCTCATACACGATATGTCGTTCCGCTTAACACATCATTCATGTTTCCTCTGTATTAAACATCGTGGAATGTTCCTCTCACTGAACTGATTGATATGTATGGATTCTTAGTTCCCAAGCCCATATTATGTTGAAATATGTTTTCTGAGCACCATTTCATTGGTAGTTAGTACTCCCCTTTCACTTTCTGCGCCCCAAATATTTTTCTGTTTAAAATACCTATATGTCTTTGAGAAACTGGCCCGCTATGATGAAAGTTGTCTCTAAGTTGTCTGAAGTATATATGTATTGAAGATTCCCTTCTTGTCTTTACATTGTCTTTATAACTTGCTAAATCCGAAGGTAGTTTGGTCCCATCCATATGATGATTCTTTGCACAAGTTGAAAAGGTAGAGAGTCCTGAGCTGATAATAAGCCTGAAATATACTTTATACTCCCTACTGTTTAAGATGTCCTAGGCACTGGTCTTTGGCAACTCAAGGCTGTCTCTAGGAGCTACAACGAGGTTAGACTTGAGAGTCTGCCGAATATACTCCAGAGCATAAACTCATCGAGCAAGAAACACAGGCAGCCAGTAAGGGGGAACTTCGGCTCCATAGACTCTAATTTCAGTGTAATTTTCAAATAGATACCAATCCCCGATGCTCTGGGTTTTACTAGCTTGTAGCCAACTCTTCATTTCAGGAAAAACCCTAGGTGAGAGTGAATCATGGATGATAGTATAGAAAATGGGCATGAACTCATTTAGGAACCTGGAATAACCCACCCCCTTTGGCAATTGGCGTACTGCAAAGTTCCAGTCAAAAACAGGTCGTGGTTGAGAATTGACATCGTATACCCTATCTAAACCCAAACCCTCAAACTTGTTAGCATGCTGATATAAGAAAAGGTAGAAGACCATCGAAAAAAAATGGAAGTGACCAGTTTCCGAAAGCTGTTGGAACTGGGTCTGAATGTTAGCAGCCAAGAAGCCAAGGATATCCAGAACTACCCCCTTTTGAGACATTAACCACAAGAAATAAACACATATCCTGGAAACTTCCCCGAAACCGCCTACACCTAAAAGACCCGCGATGAGGGAAAGGATGGGTTGCACTTCTTCTTTGAACAGACTCAACGGGAAAGATTTTGCAGCAGGAAGAGACGTAGCCTGGTTGTTGGTTATAGAGGAAATGAAGTCGTTTTGGTGCTCCCATGGCAATTTGGTGAACTGGGACGTTAAAGCCACTTCACTGAAACTAGTATAGGTGGCGCTGGTGGGAAAGCGGAGGGCTTTTCTGATAATGTCTGGGGAAAGAGAAAAGATCTTATTCCCCTAAGCAGAGGTAAACATGCCTCGACGCTCGTCGTAAGCATCTCTAAGCCAGAAAATAAAATCGACTACCGGGTAGACTAGGGGGGTAATCTGTTGATATAAACCTGATACAACCACCCGATATTGATCCCTATTTTCGACATGCCGCCTAAAAAGCTCGAGTTTTATACTGCTGATGGGAAAAGGGTATTGGGGATCACAGATTTCGGCTTGCAGGTCGATGAAAGGCTCGAACCCGAGAGGGTTTATGGTTTCACAGACCTGAGGAGTATCTGGTTCAGTTTTCTTGGGTGTGCCCCTTCCCATGATTGACATATAAGATTTTAAAAATGAAAGGAAAGCAGAGGGAATATGAGGGACAGAGTACCTGTGCCGTAGGGAAATCTGATCGGGAAAATGACTCGGGGGTGTTGATAGTGACTAGGTAGACCTTGGCACTAGCTCCCACTTAGTTTATACCGTAGCTGGAAAACCTGCGAATTTTACTGTAGTAAAATACAGGAGGACTGTTATCTAAGACTGAGAGTTCTAGGTAAAAGGCGGAGAGGTGAAATAAACGGGAGGGAGTGTCATAAGGACACTAACAGTGGAGCACGTGGCATGTAGGGATTGGGTGTCAGCTGGAAGCAGGTGGACACCGCGTGCCGAGATTAATACTGGTACAGGCCTCGATACCAGCTCACCTATAAACTTACCTTACCTTTCTGCTGCATAAGCCATCCGGTTCTTGAAGAATATCCTTTGTAAAACTAGTTAAATACACAGTGTACAAGTCTCTGGGGCCCACACTTCACTCTGCCACCTCACTCTTGCCTGCGCTTTTCTCTGCCACATCATCTTTACCTCAGGTCCACCCCATGGCACGTCATCTTAATTCCGCATGGGTGTGGGTCTTTTCCCCCTTCTGCTTCTTGACCCCCACGGAAATTCCCATATGAAGAGTTCCCTCGCGTGCGTATTGTGGACACAGCAAGCTTTTTAATAATTTTGTTTTATGTCCTTTGCACCATACCTTTGCCCTTTTGCTTGGTTTGGAATTGTTTCGTGCATATTCTTCGATTTTTAGGCACGTGACTTATCTTACATCGTTTCTCTTCAACCAACCCTTAAATGTTTCACAATCTGTTATAATATTCGATACGTGGCTTCTCAAGCCTTAATTAAAAAAAAAATGACTCATGTTAAATAATGATCAACAGTAAACATGGATACACGTAGGGAAAAACAAGAAGTACTCTTTATTAATTATAGAAGGAGAGGTTACAACCTAGTGACTGATTCATCGTGACCTTCTAGCAAAGTGCCCAAGTCTCATCACAGCATAAGTCTCTCCACCAGCAGCTCCACAAATCAAACTCTCTATTGAAAATTCTCCAGCATTTCTCTACTCAAATTCTTCCTCCTTGAACACTTAGATCTGTATCCAATTTATAGATGAACTATAGGTTTTTTTGCAATAAATTGCATTCCGAAAATAGGTAAGACATGTTTTCCAGTCATGTAGATGTCAAATGGACACTTGGATCCGAAGCATGACACATGTGAACCCTTCTAGAGGACACTGGCCAAGTGGAGATTCCGGAACAATGAGAATTTCGCTCCCAATGTGACCAACGCACCTTTGAATGTCGGGAAGTGCTTTGCAGAGTAGCCTTGAATGGGTCTACCTACACTTGCAATGTGCTTAGGCCCCTTAGAGCCTGCGTTGGTGAGCTCCCACATGTTAATAATAAGCTTCAAACCATGTAAAATCCTTGCTTTGATGAAAGTCGTTTATTTGGTTCATGTTGTTTCCTATCTTAGGGCATATACCAACTGAGATGATAGGGAATGAAAGACCCTTTGATCATTGGTCTTGGAGATGATGCCCAGTTAACCAGGTCATTGGGAATGGTGTCCAAATTGACCTATAACAACAACGCAGTCTATTATGGAGTATTTATACAATATAATGTCAATAAATGGATATAGCAATGATATTGCTCAAATACATTTAGGGAGAAAAGTTGTAACCCTTAGGAACAATAAAACATAAATCCTCCAAGGTATTGGCTGAAATATATAAAATGGCCAAAATGTCAGAGTTGCTGGGTAGCTGCAACAACTCAAATCTGGAACTCAATAGAGAAGGTTGAAGATGATAAGCAATATAAAGTAGACCTCCTCCAATGGATCTCCTAAGTGGAAGGCTGATCCTTACACTTGAGATCTCACCCTCCAATCAATCTGCAAACCCTCACTATAGATACTCCATGAAAATAACGCAATCACTAAGAGGGACTACACAGTGAGTGAAGTAGAACACTATGGCCAAGTGCCAAGATTTTCCAATCAGCCCTCAAGCTTCCAATCTGATCTCCCAAAGAAAGGAAAGACTCTCTCTCTGGAAAAAAAAAGATGGAAGACGTGTTGTGGAGTCTCCACTGCAAAACCCTACAACACAGAGTTATGTTGTTGCAGCAATAATGCTGTCCTGGAGGAGGATGCTTTGGCCTTGAGCCAATAGATGTCAAAATTGAAGAACCAACCTTCAAGAGGCCTCACAAGAAGGTGAGGAAATCCTAAACAGGAATTTCCCGGAAATTCTTGCTAAACAACAAAGAATGCACAATGTCTGAATAGACATGAAATGAATAATCATAAGCATGCATAGCAATAGCTCTCCTCCTCTCCATATATAGCAAGTGAAGGCTCTCTCTCCATGGGCCCCATCCATTAGGGTTTCCCCCATAAAGGAATATTCCCGCCTCTATCTCTGCGTTTTCCCATGTAGTGTTTTCCACATCATACCCTGCGATGTTTGACTTGGTCAAACTTAACCAAGCCTCTTTGCAAATGTCTCCTTTCACACATGAGGGTGTGAAATCTAGTTCCAAGGCTATATTATCTTCAGATCTGTCAATCAATACATCAACTGTTTCTTGCAAAACCCTTACAAACCCTTCCGTGCACACAGCCAGCAGAGTCCGCACACAACCAAGAGTAGGTCTCTGTGCACACAGCCAGCAGGAGCCTCTTAACCCAACCCAAAAACCCTTACAGACACATAAACTTATCAAATCATGAATAATTCATTACATTCATTCCCTATTTAGCTTTGACACAATCTAGTTATTTATATATGCCTAGCGCGCAAATACTATGGTCTCAAACCATGGTTTGAGGCCCACAATTTACTTTTAAGCCCATTTACATCAAAATTGGAGACTTTGACCCACCCCAAAGCCCCTTGACTTCATTTGTGCAGTGTTCACATACAAAATCATACAAAAATGTCTTTGGAACTTGTGCCTCAGGGGACCCCTCTCCAGCAAGTATCTTTGATTGTCTTTTTGGGGAAAATCACTTATCTTTAAATTTTTTGGTTTTGAATTTTTGTTGGTTTGCTAATATATCGAAAAGAGTCTTTCGCTTTTGGAATTGGTTGTGTGAAACTCTTTTATTTTAGTGAATCTCATCAAATATTCATTTATGCCCTTTGTAAAGAGTTATTTCATCAGTTGAAAATATAGTGTCTCTCATTAAAATATAGTCCTGATTTAAATTTGCATGTTTTTATGCTTGTTTTAAAACATAAAAATAAAAATTTGCTTTGAATTGGTTTGTTGAAATTAGTGTGTTAGAGAATTTGTTATATTTTCTCTTATTTATCAATTTTTGCATTGTTGTAAGTGAATGGAACCTCTCTCCTTACATTAATTAGGATTCATAGAAGTGAAAAGATTACATTATCATATTCAATTGCATTCAGTTTTGGGTCAAGTCATAACATCACTAGTTTCATCTCCATTTACCTACAGAGTAAATAATATCCAAATACTACAAAAATATTTAAAATTAATCTAGAATTTTTTATATTTGTTGGGTGTGGAGCCTGGTTATCTTGTTTACTTTGTATCACAGCATTGGACCCCTGTACCTTAAAAGGGGTGGAAACACTGCCCGTAATTAATTGCTGTCGTGGGGGGTCCAAGGGGGGGTGGCAGCGCTTTTCGGAGCCCCCCCCTGGCGGGGGCTTTCAGGGGCAGCGCCCCGGAAGCTAAAAACAGATGTAAAATTGCCTTGTAAAATTATAGTAATTTCTAGTCAATCTGGGCTGTTCATTAAGAAAATGATCTGACGGTAGAAGTTATGTTTAGATTAGGGTTTTTTGCCCTAGAAGGCAACCCCCTTGTATATATGACGGTATTGTATTGCGGCTGTTTATTGTTTGTGTATTCTCAAAGCGACAAACAGAGAGGGAGACTGTGAGAGAGAACAGAGGATATTACAGCGGATTTGCTGTAGGTTTTGTCTCTTCATTTTTTGCTGGATAATAGAAAGGAAGGACTGGCTGTTCGGGGTGGACGTAGCCCAAACTGGGTGAACCACGTATATCTGTGTCTCTCTAGTTTTATGTGTTTTGTGTGTTTGTATTTTCCGCATACTTTATGTGTTGCATTGCTCTGTAATTTTTAATTTTCTAACAACTGGTATAAGAGCCGAAGGTATATTTGGTTGATAAACTCGCAGGAAAGCAGGGTTCTTGGTTCGAGTGGGAGCAATGGCGGAAGATGGTAAGTTTAGGGTCGAGAAATTTATCGGCCAAAACTTCCCACTGTGGAATATGCAGATGGAAGATTATCTGTATCAGAAAGATCTGTAACTACCATTGAGTGGAAAAACAAAGAAGGCGGCGGCCATGATAGACGCAGAATGGAACATTCTCAATAGAAAGGCACTCGGAACAGTACGGTTGTGTCTTGCGGCATCAGTTTCCTTCAATATTTCGAAGGAAACAACAACAGAGGGTTTGATGCATACGTTGGCGAAACTATATGAAAAACCCTCGGCCTCAAACAAGGTATTTCTTATGAAATGAATATTTAATATGAAGATGTCGAAAGGTGGATCTATTGCAGACCATTTAAATGAATTTAATACAGTTACCAGTTAGTTAAGTTCTGTAGGGGTAAACTTTGATGATGAAGTTAGAGCTCTGTTATTCTTGTGATCATTTCTAGAGAGTTGGAATGGTTTAGTAATGGCTATTAGTAACTCTTTCTCTGGATCTAGTACTTTAAAGTTTGATGATGTTGTTGGTGCTATCGTTAGCGAGGAAATGCGACGAAAAAGCTCCGGTGAGACATCGAGTAATGCTTTGAGTGCAGAGTCTAGGGGAAGAAGAATGGAAAGAGGAAAGAGCTCGGGATATCGCAGTAAATCAAGGAAAGGCATATCCAAGTCCAGATCAAGGATAGTGTGCTGGAATT
Source organism: Pinus albicaulis (assembly GCA_034641835.2). Classification (NCBI taxonomy): domain Eukaryota; kingdom Viridiplantae; phylum Streptophyta; class Pinopsida; order Pinales; family Pinaceae; genus Pinus; species Pinus albicaulis. The sequence goes on along the minus strand of JAXQQM020072632.1, from coordinate 19,270 downwards.
GCGGAAAGAAGAGACACCTAAAGAAATACTATAGATCTCGGAAGGGAAAAGAAGGAGACACACAGCAAGAAAACAATCATGAATCAAATGTGACAGGTGATGTGTTCCAAGATGCTTTGATTCTTTCTTTCAAAAATGTTACTGATTCTTGGGTTGTAGATTCAGGGGCTTCATTCCATGCCACACCTGATAAGAAATATTTTCATGACTATGTTCAAGGAGATTTTGGACAAGTTCGTTTGGGTGATGATAAACCATGTAAAATTGTTGGAATGGGTAAAGTTCTTGTAAAACAACAGAATGGAAACCAATGGCTACTAAAGGAGGTAAGGCATGTTCCAAATCTGAAGAAAAATCTGATTTCAACAGGGCAGTTAGGCAGTGAAGGTTGTGTGACAACTTTCACAGATAAAACTTGGAAGGTCACCAAAGGAGCGCTGGTAATAGAAAAAGGTGAAAAGGTTGGTACATTGTATTTATGCAATGGTATTTATAACTCTATTAATGCTTTAACTTCCAAAGGAGCAGATGCAGCATTATGGCATCATAGGCTCGGACACATGAGTGAGAAGGGAATGAAGATTCTTCACTCAAGAAATTTGTTGCCAGGTTTGAAGAATGTTGATTTGGATTTCTTTGAGAATTGCATTTATGGAAAACAAAATATAGTCAGATTTTTCAGAGTTGGGAAAGAAAAGAAGAGCGAAAAATTGGAGCTTGTGCATACAGATGTATGGGGACCTGCTCAGGTATCATCTCTCAGTGGCTCTCGTTATTATGTTACTTTTATTGATGATGCAACTAGAAAAACATTGATTTATTGTATTCAGAATAAATCTGATGTATTTGATACTTTCAAGAAATGGAAAGCTTTGGTTGAGATTGAGACAGGAAAGAAGTTGAAGCGTCTCAGATCAGACAATGGAGGTGAATATTACAACAAAGAGTTTGATAGGTACTGTTCAGAGCATGGAATTCGCAGAGAGAAGATAGTTCCAAGAACACCACAAGAAAATGGTGTGTCAGAAAGGATGAACAGAACAATCATGGAGCGTGCAAGGTGCATGAGATTGCATGCAGGATTTCCTTTACAATTTTGGGCAGATGCTGTAGATACTATTGTTTATCTAATAAACAGAGGGCCTTCAAGTTCCTTGGATGGTGGTATTCCAGAGGAAGCATGGACAGGTAAAAAGGTAAACTACTCATTTTTAAAGCCTTTTGGTTGTGAGGCCTTTGTCCATATTAATAAAGAAAATAGAACAAAGCTTGAGGCAAAATCAAAGAAATGTACCTTTATTGGATATGGTGCTAATGATTTTGGTTATCGCTTATATGATTATGAAAATCACAAAATCATTAGGAGCAGAGAAGTAATATTCAATGAAAAGGTCTTGTATAAAAATCAGTTGCAGGAAAAGAAACAGGAAAAAGAAAGCAAGGAATACGCGGTTCTTGATGAGATATATAAAAAAGTAAAGGTGCCTGAAAATAATAATAATCAACAACCACAGCAGCAGCAACCACCACAACAACAACAGGCACCTCAAACACCTGAAAGTGGTGTTAGAAGATCTACCAGGATAAGTAGACCCCCTGAACGATACTCTCCTTCATTATATTATTTATTGTTGATTGATTCTGGTGAACCTGAATGTTATGAAGAAGCAATGCAGGTTGAAAGTAGGAAGAAGTGGGAGCTAGCCATGGAAGAAGAGATGGACTCCTTAATGCATAACCAGACTTGGGACTTAGTCAGGTTGCCTGCGGGTAAAACTACATTGCAGAATAAATGGGTTTACAGGCTGAAGGAAGAAGATGGAGGAAAACAGAGGTACAAAGCTAGACTTGTGGTGAAGGGGTTTGCACAAAAGAAAGGTATTGATTTTGTTGAAATATTTTCTCCTATTGTTAAAATGAATTCAATCAGAACTATTTTAAGTCTTGTAGCAGCGGAATTTTTACATCTTGAACAGTTAGATGTAAAGACAACATTTCTCCATGGAGATTTGGAGGAAGAGATATACATGCAGCAACCAGAAGGATATGAAGTAAAAGGGAAAGAAAAATTGGTGTGCAGGTTAAAGAAGAGCTTGTATGGTTTAAAATAGGCTCCAAGGTAGTGGTATCTAAAATTTGACAAGTTCATGTCAAAACAAGGTTATACTAGATGTCACTCTGATCATTGTGTTTATCTAAAAAGGAAAAATGATGGCAACTATATTATATTGTTATTGTATGTAGATGACATGCTTGTTGCGGGGTCTAACATGCAGGAAATAAATGTGCTCAAAAGAAAATTGGAAAATTCATTTGTAATGAAGGATTTGGGAGCTGCAAAACAAATCCTTGGTATGAGGATAGCTAGAGACAAGAAAAATCACAAACTAACACTGTCTCAGAATGAGTACATAGAGAAGGTGTTGAAAAGATTTAATATGCAGAATGCAAAACCAGTTAGTAGACCTTTTTCTAGCCATTTCAAACTTAGTAAGGAGATGCGCCCAAATACCCAAGAAGACATGGATTATATGTCTAAAGTTCCATATGCATCAGCAGTTGGAAGCTTAATGTATGCAATGGTCTACACAAGGCCTGATATTGCACATGCAGTGGGAGTTGTAAGCAGGTACATGAACAATCCAGGAAAAGAACATTAGATGGCAGTAAAATGGATTCTCAAATATTTGAGAGGTACCACAAATCAAGAATTATTCTTTGGTGGTTCAAACATTGCTCTACAGGGATATGTTGATGCAGATATGGCAGGTGATAGAGATAATAGGAGGAACACTACAGGATATGTATTTATTGTAGGTGGAACGGCTGTCAGTTGGGTTTCAAAAATCCAAAGTTTTGTTGCACTTTCAACAACAAAAGCAGATTATGTTGCTGCTACAGAGGCTAGTAAAGAAATGATTTGGTTACAAAGGTTTATGGATGAATTGGCTAAGAAGCATGATATGGGCATGCTATACAGTGATAGCCAAAGTGTTATTCATCTTTCAAAGAACTCCACATTTCATTCTAGGACTAAACACATACATCTCAAGTACCATTTCATACGGTCAGTATTGGAATATGGAGAGTTGAAGCTGGAAAAGGTACACACTAGCCAGAATCCTGCAGATATGCTAACAAAAGTTGTAACCAGGCAGAAACTGAGAATGTGCTCAGTTTCAATTGGTCTTCAAGGATGACGATGAAGATGAGGAACAGCCAGGTCCAAAGATGAGTCATTGTCCAGCAAATGAAGCAGCGGTGGATTTGCTACAATCAGTCTCCAAGTGGGAGATTGTTGGGTGTGGAGCCTGATTATCTTGTTTAATTTGTATCACAGCATTGGACCCCTGTACCTTAAAATGGGCGGCAACTCCGCCCGTAATTAATCGCTACCGTGGGGGGTCCAAGGGGGGGTAGCAACGCTTTTCAGAGCCCCCCCTTAGCGGGGGTTTTCGGGGGCAGCACCCCCGAAGCTAAAAACAGATGTAAAATTTCCTTGTAAAAGTATAGTAATTTCTAGTCAATCTGGGCTGTTCATTAGGCAAATGATCTGACGATAGAAGTTATGTTTAGATTAGGGTTTTTTTCCCTAGAAGAAAACCCCCTTGTATATATGAGGGTATTGTATTGCGGCTATGTATTGTATGTGTATTCTCGGAGTGAGAAGCAAAGAGGGAGACTGTGAGAGAGAACAGAGGATATTACAATGGATCTGTTGTAGGTTTTGTCTCTTCATTTTTTGCTGGATAATAGAAAGGAAGGACTGGCTATTCAGGATATACGTAGCCCAAACTGGGTGAACCAAGTATATATGTGTCTCTCTGGTTTTATGTGTTTTGTGTGCTTGTATTTTCTGCATATTTTATGTGTTGCACTGCTCTGTAATATTTAATTTTCTAACAACATTTTCTATGGCTCATTCCACCAACTTAGATCAATTTAGTGCATTGGAATAGGGAGTACTTAAATTTCTAAAGAAAATAAACAAACAATAATATCTTACAGTAGGGAAAATTTCCTATTGTTGCAATTTTTCTCTGGGAAGTTGTTCTTAAAAGATTCAAGTATGAGTTCATATCAGAACCAGTGTATTAATCATACCTAATTTATTGGTAAAGATAGAATATGTGTATGCATTAAAAATGATAAACCTCATATTAACCATTGTCGAGGAGCCTAGGATCAATCGTTAGTAAACCTCTCGAGGAACTTTCAAGGGGATTGAGCTTTGATACTCTGCCCTTGTGTAAATATTGGGCCATATATTTTTCCTGCAGGTTTGATTGTCTCAGTTGGTAACCTTAGTGGTTATAATCTTAGGACTTTTCGCAAGGTGACGGTGGAGGGAAGGTCCCACTGTACCTCGAACAGACATTGACTAGACTCACTTCGACATTATGGAGTGTAATCTTCACTTGAGATGGCATAGTGGAGTTGCATGCACCTAGCTATTTAATTAAGCAGGTTATCATGGTAAGTGGTTCCATCTGCTATTTTTTCACATTTATTTTTGCGACGTTGGATTTCATCACCAACTAGTGATTTCATTGTGAAAAAAACAAGCTATCTGTGGTTTGACTCCTCGATTTCATACCACATGTTCATTTGTTTTTTTTTTTAACTTTTTAGAGACCTTAGGTGTGGATTATGAATTTTAATTGTTAATATTTTTAAAATTGTTAATAAAATTCACCAAAGTTGAAAATAATGGCAATAGTTCCAAAATTCACCAACCAAGGAATCCCTGTTAACGAGAATCCTTGTCCTTTTCCTTGCTTTGGAAATGTTGGTCCTTATTATATGGCTACATTATCATTACCTGGATTTACCATAGGTTTACCGACCAGTATGGTTATTTCCAACTTTTTTGGCGTCCAATACTCAATTTTTTCCACCTCAACCAGATGCTTCACCTCAACAGAGTTCACCATCTCAACGTCACCAACCTCATGTTGACCCTTTACTTTCTTCGCCCAACATTTCTTCATCCCTTTCTTCTTCTTCACTTTGTAAAATCCTTGATGGTAGTAACCAGGTGGCTAAGAAGAAGAAGAAGAAGCAAGATAAGAAAGAAGTTTGTTGACACCTAATCCTAAGGAATTGGGTGAGATTGTATAATATTGTAAATTAGGAAATAAGGAAGGCTAAGATACATTGGGAAATGAATCCAAATTTTCTCACCTCCATGTATAAATTCATGCACACCCTCCATCAAATACACATTCCAATTTTCTTAGTTACCTCCTAGCCTAACATGGTATCAAAACCACTGCATTTTTTAGCTTCCTTACTCTTGTAACTCCCTCCATTCTGCAAAATTGGCTCTGCAATTTTTGCAAACTATTACCTTTGTCATTCTACCAAAATCTTGCCAGAATTACTGATTTGTTGTCTTTTTTTTGCTACTAGAATTGGTCATTTGCTGATTTATGTATTCTGCTCCCATTTCTCTATGCATTACCTCGACTCTATCGCATCCTTTTTCCCTTGCTCTCATTTCACTCCCCATCTCACTGTTCCCACAGACCCTCACTCTCGGCTCACTCCTCGTCCACCTCACCTCTCGCTCCCCGATCCCCCTCCCCTTCTCATCACTACCCATCTCTGCGCAACCCCCTTCCCCCGCTCTTCTCGCTCACCTCTCCTACAGCTCCCTCACCTCTCACCCCTCCTAGTGCTACTTGCTTGAATGCTAACTAGAATCCTTCAGAGTAAACAAGCTAAAATGCTGGCATTTTATTGGAGAATTCAAATCCTCCTTCCCTCTCTTAGTAAATTGTGGATGGTGACCCAAGAGAGGAGGGTGATTCCATTGTGTGCCAGATTTATTCCATTGTGTGCTCCCTTGATGTCCTAAGGAGGCTTGGGAGGCTATCCTTAGGCAACCTCAAGTGTGTAATCAATGTCCTAAAGTGTGCCTTGTGGTCCCAAAAAGTGACTTCTGCCACTTTTAGGGCCACGCGTATTTTTGATGAAAAGTTGTGCAAGGCGCGCTTATCAAATAATTATGCGCACAAAGGTGCATTTCATTGGTTCCTTCAGTGTGCAGCTTGATTTTTCCTTTTAGACCTTAGATATTTTTAAATACTTCATATTCTCTAATGTCTCTGAGCCCTATAAATCCTTCTGCCTTACATTAAATAATGTCATCTTTCCTTGTCCGATTTTCCAGTGATAACAAGAGGGATCAGCCTTTCACTTGGAGAGTCTATTGGTAGAAGGATTCATTCTATGCTACATCAGATTAGCCATATCTTTCCAGTTATTTAGTTGCAGTGAAACTTCAGCCCTAGGGCTGCAGGTCACATTAGTATTTTGGTGTATTTCTGGAAACCCTCTTGGGTTGTCTTGGCAAGTTGATATATAGCCTTGATGGGATTTCTTGATGGCATATAAGGTGTCCCTATACCGCGATATATTTGGGAAATGATGGGTATAGTGTCTGTAATTATTGCAAATAGCGCATGCATAATTGGTACACAATGTTTTGCCTTGGATTTTGGTGGTAGGTTCTGTTTTATGGGAACTTGGAGTCATGATGCCTACAGTAGAGCTAAGGAGTGGTTTTAATTTGTCTAGCTTTGGGTAGATGTGGGTAGGGTGTCCTACCACATCACATATGGTACAACGTGGTGATTCCCATTGCATAGTGAGACTCTCCACCTACTTCCCTCTTCTCTCGGTTTTATTAGTCGTACTCATCAGTTTGGCAATGGGGATTTCCTTTGCAGGGACGTTTGTGACAGTCTCCTAAATGGATGGGGCCAATTCAGGAATGACGGGGATTAACCCTGTAGAGGTGATGTGCGTGACTCCCATTGGAGTGGGTGGGACTAGGTACCAAACTAGTTTTGAAAATGATAAGTTTGGTAGGACCACCGTGGCCATGACCTGCTGTGAGACAAAACTAGCTAGGGGGGAGAGGAAAGGAGTTTGGGAGGAAACGTAGGCTAGAGAGGTTGTCGTGGTTGAGGAATAGGTGTCATTATTGCTCATCTCCATGTATTGACTAGCTTCGGTGCTTGATTTGGACATCATGCACACCGGAGCCCCTGTGACATCAGGTGATTACTCAGGTATAACAAGGGGATCTCCTAGGAATTACCCTAGGATGGACGATGATTTGAACTAGCGGGGGGCATATTCTTGGTACTGTGTAATCATGTCAACAGATGTGCCTACATAGGGTAGAATGACATCGGTATTTTTTATGGGCCGCTTTTCGCTGTGTCAACTAGTTGACAGTAACGATGCGATTCTCATGGGGGAACATCATAGTTCGGAAAACGGAGGAGGAGATGGTTGAAATGGCATAGATATAACTTCAGCCAAAGAGTATATTGTAGTCCAATTGGGCTTCTAAAACTTCAATCTCTATAAGGATTATCTTTCCGGCTAAGCATATTGTTTAGCCAATTTAATGTCTTAAATTTCTTGCACAAATTATCAACCGAGGTTTGTAAACTGATGAAGTGTGATGCACTATATGTGCTTATTTAACCTTATTCTTACTTCATTGTTATGTATTTTCATGTTCTTTTGGGGTTTTATTTCTTTATATCTAAGAGTGTTAATCTAAAACTATGAGAGAAATAAAATGAACCTTAATGATTTTTAAGAAGGAAGAAAAGGAAGTGTTCCTAAGTTAAACTAATTTGCATAAAAATTAATCAAAGACTATTGGTTGGTTAAGATATGATTTGAAAAATAGAGTATCTATTCTAGTGACTTATACTTTAAGATTAGTCCTATTCCATGGATGTAAATCTTATAACTGAAATTGAAATTGCAATGCTATTCTAAGTGAAAGCAGAAAAACAAAACAACTAATGTATGTTTAAATACTCCAACATTCAATGTGAATTATTACCTTCTTTAGATTATTTTAAGAAACCAATTATATCTTAGTTTCTAATTATCTGTAAAAGAAAGTAAAGTGTGCAGAGGAAAACTCAGTAATTACATGATTAAATATCCAATCATTCAGTCTAGAAATATGATCAAATCAACTTCTCAGAATGAATTTTAAGAACATCCAATGATGGAATTAAATGAGGATATAAAATCAAATGTAAAAGCATGCAAAGTTAAATCTCAATTGATTGTAAACAACTAATGTATGTTTGATTACTCCATTATTCAATATGAAGTATTATCCTCTTGAGATGATGTGTAAGAAATCAATTATACCTTAGTTTCTAATGTCCTAAAAAGCAAGTAAAGTATGCAGAGGAAAGTTCAATAACTGTATGAATTAGATATTCAATCATTTAATTTAGAATCATCTTCTTGAAACGACCTTTGAGAACATCCATTGATACAATTGATTGATAGTTCTAATCTAAGAAAGTAAACAACAAAATAGTAAAGGAAACTAGATAATTGTGAGTCTTATTGCTTCAGACGACTTATTCCAATTTGAAAACAGATAAATATATTCTCACAAATTTTTTTTAGAAGATCAATGATTACACAGTTATTATATTGATGCTAGAAATAAATTCATAATCTAATTCTATGCTACTACTCAGAACTGAAATGTAACATTAATTTATTCAGAAAAAAGAATTGACAAAAACAAAGTAAGGAAATTAAACTAAAACAATGAACGAAAATCCTCCTCCTGTGCAGGGGGCCTCTGCAATAGATTCAGTTGAGATCCTAGCTGGTTAAATTCACACTTAAGAAATAATTTGCATGAACACGATCCTTGTATTATAATAGAACGGAGTCTTAAAACAATACACATCTTTTAAGAAAAAACTTGACTTAAAACTTGCTTAATCTCGGTTCTGTACAATCGTTATTTAAATAAATCAAACATATTTTTTTATGAGATAATTCTGCCTATAGGTGGCTAATCTTAACCGACTTATAGAATTTCAATTTAACTGTTTAACTCTTGATTTTCTACGATAGAGAAAATCAAGAGTCCTTCTATTCTGGATTAACGTCCTTTGACCGGACTTTGACCACGATCTCAAGCATCCTTTTCTATCGATTTCGATCAAGTAGATAGGACGAAATCCATGTAGAGATGATTCTGGAAATGCCCATATCGCTCAGTTCTTCATTTGAACCCTGGAACCTGTCAAACCATGAAACTAGCTATGTAACCCACGATTACCTGCAAAATAGGCTGCGTTCTGTAGCCAAATTACAAAAATCCATTCGAATAGCAAGAAAATCAGAATATAACATGGAAATATTTTAAATTCATTCCTTGAGACAAAACATGACATTTATCATTGATTGGAGTATGTGAACTTATGAGAAAGTAAGGGAAAAAGGTGAGAAAGGATGTCAAAGAGAGGATAATTCTGAGGTTCAACATACCCCCACTTAGAAGTAATTGCATGTCCTCATGCAATTTACCAGAAATGTGAATTTTTCCTCTCTTACTTCTGCTAACACATCCAATTTCCTTCTTTGTCTTTTCTTTGAATTGATTTCCATCATGGGCTTTCTCATAAGAAGCTTGGATTTGAGATTGATGACTGCCTTGTTTAGTGACTTGTTCTTTCTTTTCAACTTCCTGTTATTTTTGTACCATAGTCCTAAATGCAGAATGGTATTGTCACTAATTACCTTTTCCAACTTGTTCTTCTGCTTCAAGGATTCATTCTCCTGTTTAATATGCTTATTTAATATCTCTAGTTCGTAAATTTCCTGTTTGAGAGTATCAACTAGAGGTTCTTATGGATTGATAGGATTCCTTGTTGCATTTCTCTTCTCTAGTGTCTCTATGTAATCTAATATTTCTTGTTGCTTTTGGTCTATGCCTGGAGATTTTCTGCTGGGACTACCTTCAAAATTATGAAGAGGATAATTTTGAGGACTGTGTGGAGGAGAAATATTGATGGGAGATGGTATTGGAGTTTCTTCATCTAAACTTACAAAATCTGTCTCTTTTGGTAGTGTTTTCTTCATCGAACCTGGGAGTCTGGAGCTCCTTCTCAGTGTTAGAGGATTTACGTATTCCTCACTAGTAATCTTATTCCTCTTTCCTATTTACCTCCTGCCTTGACTTTATTTTTCTTTCTATTCTCTGTCAGCTCTATAGGGATGAGATTTTCATCATTTTTGTGAATTGAAGATGTAGGTCTGTATTAAATGTTTGTATCAGTATTTTTCCTTCTTCTCTTTCTAAAATTGTGTTATTTAGGTTTTTCTGGTACTTCTTGAAAATGGTTTCTGATGAGGAAATTCTCCCATGAATCTCCTAAACTTTTTAAATGAAACTCAACAAGTATTTTTATCAACACATGATGGTGCATAGTGTTATCTATATACTGTATTCTCTTCTTCAAGTTTGAAGACATTCTTTTTAAGTTATTCAGTAGAAATAAGGGAAGTTTTATATCACCATTCTCTAAGAAATTCATCAACAATCAAATATGATATACATACATGCAACCAAACCTTCCTTCACAGGTGATAAATTTCAATAAAACCAAGAGCATGGGCTGAACTGGGGATACCTTTTTTGAAAACAGAGACATCCATACCTGGGTTTTTGAGGATAAATTTCCATGAGTCATTGTGAAATTCCTTTTTTTGAACCACCTTTCGCAAACCTTTGGAAGTTCTGTGGCTTCGGCTATGAATGTCTCAGTAACTGTGAACTTGATGTCTCCAATTTCCACTTATGTGCCATCAAAAGACCTAGCAAAAGACTTTGTGATATCTTTGTGAAAACCATTGAATTTCTCTATGAATTTCAGCCATCTTTCTTTCTGCAACATTTCTTTGACCCGAGGATATCCTTCCATATATTTTTTTCCCATCGGTTCTGATCTGAATATTAGTCCCATATCATCTATTATGAAGAGTCTAACCCTCAGAATTATCCTTCTATGTTATGAAATGAATTGGATTACGGATCTGATGAAAGACATCGAGGGTTTGTAGGAATAAATAAGTGGTATGGATTGGGGCTTTGAAGAAACATACATAGGTATGTCACGTCAACAGGTCGTGACTGTTAATCATAAATGGGGGAGTTTATTGTGGACCATTTTAAAACATAATGTGGATGATGTGGGCGATCTATGATATGATGGAAATCGAAACCAAATCAAATGATGATCTATCAAGGGAGCATATGACCATCCATATTCTACATGCCATTGTTTTGACCTTGCTATTAAAATAAATTTTTGCAACTTTACCCTTAGAACTAACCTTTCCTTGTCATTTCTTTGGTGTTGATTCTTCAGGTACCTTTTAGCATGGTGGTATTCAAATGTAGTCCTCCAATTTTCTGTATTCATCATTTTTAGTAGGTTGTACAAATGTGTCAGAACTATTGAATGAAATGGAATGTGGCTATAGAATGGAATCAGCTACAGAATGTAGTCAGCTGCAGAATCTAATGTAACTATGAAATGGAATATGATTTTGGAATGGAATGTAAGTGAAATATGAATGTGGAATGGAATGAAAGTGGAATACGACTGTGGAATGGAATGTAAGTGGAATATGACTGTGGAATGGAATGAAGATGCAGATTATGGACTACAATAATAGAATATGAATGTTGTTTTATGTTACTACTTATTTGCAGGAAAAAGAAATGGAAAATATAGGATGTCAGAAATCTTTGATTTTCACCTTGTATTTTCTGTATAAGGATTCCAATCATTGATTGGTTTTCATACTTATACACTTTATTATATATATATATATATATATATATATATATATATATATATAAAATTTTATATACATAGGAAAAATAAAAGCTAAGTTAGTGAGGAAGAATAATTCTTCACTAGCTTCATATAATAATTATCTTGGAAAGTCTTGATAAACTCTTCTATTGAAACTGGCTTATGATATACTTTCAACCGATGACCATTCAGAAGAAGAGGTACCTTTTCTTCATAAATTTTCCTTATCTTGACTGCTCCATTTTCAAACACTTTTTCAATCTCATATGGCCCAAGCCAATGAGTTTGAAACTTTCCTTGAAAATATTTGAATTTTGAATTGAAAAAAAATTCCCAATCCCCTTCTTGAAAATTCTTCTCCTTGATATATTTATCATGCCATTTAGCCCTTTTCTGCTAGACTATACTGGTTCTTTGAATTGCATCTTCTCTGATTTCATCAAGCTCATTGAGTTGCTCCAATCTATTTTTCTGTGCTTCTGTTAAATCAAGTCCCAATTGGACTGCCATCTTGAAGGTTCGAATCTGAAACTCTATAGGGAATAGGACTTGATTTCAATAAACAAGTTCATAGGGAGTATGTCCTATTTTATTCCTCCATGTATTTCTGTAGACCCATAAGGCTTTAGGAAGCCTTTTTGCCCAATCTCTTCTGTGTAGATCTACAGTCTTAGTGAGAATTCCTTCAATCACTTTATTGGTAGACTCTACTTTACCATTTACTTGTCGATGATAAGGAGTATACTTTATGTGCTTGATCTTGTAATCTTCCACGAGCTTTTTCACCAACTTGGATGTAAAATGGGATCCCTAATCCGTCACAATTTCTCTTCGAACACCAAAACGAGTGAAGATATCCTCAAAAATAAAATTAACTATAGAACGTTCATTAGAAAAAGGTAGTTCTTTAGCCTCAACCCATTTAGTGACATAATCAGTACATACCAAAATATATTTCTTTTGTTTAGATGTTGGATTGATTGGTCCAAAAAAATCCAAGGCCCATTTTTCAAAAGGTTCAACAAGTCCCTGAGGTTGTAATGGCATTTCATCTGAAGGAGTAGGTTTCCCTACCCTTTGGCAGTTGTCACACCTTTTGACATATTCTTTGGTATCTCTAAATATGTATGGCCAATAATATACCAAATGAATGATTTTATAGGTTGTCATCTTATCAACAAAGTGTCCACCACAAGGTTCATCATGACATTCCTTAAGAATTCTAGGCATTTCATCTTCTTAAACACATCTTTTGATGATGAGATTTGGACCTATGTTATACAGTTCATTAGTAATCCATATCTTGCACTTATTTTAATAATTTTTCTTTTATCCCTAGGAAACAAATGTGAAAGTAATTTTCCTGTGACTAAGTGATTAGAAATAACTACAAACCAAGGAGTTTTAGTAGTTATTGCAAAAATATATTCATCAGGAAATTTATCCTCAACTAGAGTGTCATCTTTGATATTCTGAATTTTAGACAAGAAATCAGCAACTGTATTTTGTTTTCCAGGTCGGTCTAGAATGGTGATGTTGAATTCTTGCAGGAGTAATAACCATCTTGTAAGTATGTGATTAGTAATATATTTATTCATTAAGTATCTAATTGCAGAGTGATCTTTATTAACAAAGGTTTCATATCTTGCAATATAATGTCTAAATTTGTTGATAGCATGAACAACAACTAAGAATTCCTTTTCAGTTATAGTGTAATTTAACTTGGAGGGAGTCAAATTATTTCTTGTGTAATAGATGGCATAGGGGATCAAATATTTTTGTCCTAATACAGCTCCTAGAGCTGTATCTGAAGCATCTGGTGAAATGTGAAAAAGTAATTTCCAATTTGGACCTCTTAAGATTGGTGCTTTAGAAATTTTTTCTTTTAAAGTTTCAAATGCCAATTGGAAATCAGGATTCCAACTGAATTCACAATATTTGGTAAGTAAATTGAAGAGTGGGGATGCTATTTTAGTGAAATTTTCTATAAATCTTCTATAATATCATGTGAATCATAGAAAACTTCTAACTTCCTTTTGAAAACTTGGAATTGATAGTTTGGAGATGACTTCAACTTTATATGTATCAACTTTAATTCCATATCCTAAAATGTGATGTCCTAAAATAATCCCTTCTATAAACATCATAAAACATTTTTCATGACTTAGTGAAAGGTTTGCTTCCTTACACTTTTAAGAACATTTTCCAAATTTTCTAAATCTTCTTCAATTGAATTCCCATAAACTGTAAAGTTATCCATGTACACTTCTACAGAATCATGTATTAGATTAGAAACAATTCTTAGTACTGCCCTTTGGAATGTTTCAGGTGCATAGCACAATCCAAAAGGAAGTACACAGTAGGCATAAGTCCCCCATGGACATGTGAATGTGGTATTATCTTGATCTTCAGGGGCTACCTAAATTTGATTGAAACCACTAAAACCATCCAGGAATGAGAAAGACTTCTTACCTGCTAATGTATCCAATACTTGACCTATAAAGGGTAAAGAAAAATGATATTTTATGGTAGCTTTATTCAATTCTTGATAATCAATGTGTACCCTCCATTTACCATTATTTTTTGGCACAATCACTAAATGGGAAACCCACTGACTGTTTGAAATTGGGTAAATGAAGTTTACATTTAGCAATTTTTCCAACTCTTCTTTCACAATTTCCCTAAGATTTGGATTCATCCTTCTTTGAGGTTGTCTGATAGGTTTACAATTTTCCTCAATATAGATATGATGTATACAAGTCTTAGGACTAATTCCTTTCATGTCATTGTATTCCCATGCATATGCAGAAGAATGTTGTTGTAATGTTTTGATTAACTTTTCCTATTGTAATCTCTCCAAGTTTTTGTTTATGTTCAAAGTTTTTCCTAGAAATATTTCAACTGTAGAGCTACCAAATTCTTCCATAGAATAAAGATACATCTTCCTAGATGAAAAATATTCAATATTGGATTTTTCTTGAAATTGATCATGTTCATATTCTGGGGATGATTCAAAATTTTCCACTGAATTTAAGATTTGACTATCTTCACTAATGGTTGAAATAGTAAAGAGAGGTTGTATATCATTGTCATAATCAATCCATTATTTTTCATCTAACTTTGTGATTTTTTTTGCTAGAGGATACAGAGTGAACTTATTTTTTTAGTTACCATTAGAGATATACATGTCACCAGTTCTACAGCTAATGAAAGCCTCAGTTGTAGCCAACCAAGGCCTTCCTAATATAAGTGAACGTCCTCCTAGATTGTTCTTAGGAGTTAAGATCATAAAATCAATAGGATACTCCCAAGAGTCTAAGGATACTGAAATATCTTCTAACACACCATCTGGCTTGATTATATATCTGTCCACTCATTTCAATAATGTATGTGTATACAGAAGACTAGGAAGTTTGTGTTGTTCCATGGTTTTTTTGCTCATGATGTTTATTGTTGCTCCTAAATCAATCAATGTATTTGGAATTTAAACACCATCGATATGTGCTTTTACAACTAGACTTCCTAGATCTAAATATTTTTTTATAGCAGTTTTTCCCATCATTATGTCTGCAATTTTTCCTACTAGCTGAATTATTTTTATTTCTTTTATTTTTCTTCCCAGTTTCTTCATGCTCAACTCTTTTATTGTTTTGGCTAGAATTGGAATCTCTTTAAATGACCTGTAACAAAGGGATTTTGATGCATACATTTTTCAATTCATCTAGAAAATCATAATTGGGCAACATAATATGATTTTATACCCCTTTATCAACTTGTAATATTTCAAGAAAAGGAGGTTTAGAAGTAAGTATTGATGGTTTCTCTATGATAGGAGTTGATTTTACTGGTTCTTTTTGTTTTTTCACTTTTAGAATTCTATTTTTGAAGAGATGTTCCCTCCTCAAAAATTTTATTCGGTTGTAGAGAATCTTCCTGAAAATTATCTTGTTCTTGAATAACTACAAAAGGCCTTTTCTTTTCTAGCATCCTACCACATCTAAGTTGGCATCATTAAGATATAGAGGATATATCATGCAGGTTGGAAATTTTTATCCTTATATCATATAAGTATTTTGAGGATTTTTATTATTGGGGTTTGGTAATGGTTGGGTAGGTAGTTGATTTGGTCTTTGTGTAAATGGTAATGAAAGTTGTGGATTTTGGTTTTGGAGTTAGAGTTGTTGATTTTGTTGAGGAATTTGTTGGGGAGGATAGTTTGGATATGATGGAGGATATTGATAGTATTAAAAGAATACTCCATAGGGATTTTGCATTCATTGTGCCAAATATTGAGATTGAGATTGAGATTGAGGCCAAGTTTGTTGCCAAGAATTCCAATTATTTGGTGGGGGCTGAGTATACATTTGATTGTTAAAGCCTTGAGTTTGTGTCCCCTGCCATGGTATTCTAGAGATGAAGAAAAGCGATTATGTTGGATTTTAAGTTCTTTCCTCTTGAAAAACAACCATAAGACCTGGAATTGAAGGGAAACTCTTAGTTTCGTGACTTTCTAAACAAATCATATATGTCTCTATGACTTTTGAATCACGAGGACATTCTCTTAAAGCATGTGTCTTTCTGCAGTTAGGACAGAAGATAGCTAAAGCATCAGTCTTGACTTTCTCCTTGTTTTTTAATTTAAGGGTGTCTATCCGTTCACTAAAACTCCCCAAAATATATATTTTAAATTCATCAATCATGTTTCCAATTTCTGCCCTACTTACTATTCTAGTTGCAGATTTATTTGCTCTAGCAAGAGAAGGATATCTTGTACTTTTCCCAGTTTTTTCTTTTCCCCTTGAGAGATGAATACATAATTCACCAATGTCAGATAATGGAACTTTAGAGATATCCCCCTTTCCCACCGTGTTGAGGATGTATATCCATTCATATCTAATGGATCTTAATAAAAGAGCTTTTAAAGTATCTTGATCTAAATTTTCCATTTTTCCTCTTTTTATTTTATAATTGAACATTTTAATTAAATCTTCCAAATTCTCATCCGCTTTTTGCGTCATTTTAAATACATTATCCTTGTGATTGATGGGTATGCAATAATCCAAATACCTTTCTAAAAATGCTTGCTTCATGTCATTCCATGTTCTGATAGACTGAGTGATTAAACCCATGAACCATTTTAAAGCTTCTCCTTTCAATGTTGAAGGAAACAACTTAAGTTTTCGAGAGTCTTGTAAATAATCGTAAGTTCTACACAAGACTTCAAATTCAAATAAAAAGGTTTCAGGATCTTCACTTGTTAATCCATGAAAATTTGGGAGGACAGAAGGTGAGATATTTTTCATTGTGCCATTTGTCTCTCCATCAACTATAGGGAATCCAAAAGAACTATCAATTTCCCTATTTCTTTTGCCTCCTCTTGCATTTCCTCTACCTCTTCGTCTACCTTCTCCAAATATTACCTTTTCTCCATTTATAATTTCTCCTTCTCCTTCTCCTCTTCCTACCATTATAGATTCTTCAAAGCTAATATAAGATTCAACTAGCAATGTTAACCACTCTTCCTATGGTTCTTCTATTAATGGTATGTTGAAGAAAGGTTCCTCCTCTTCCTCTCCACTAGGAATTTCTAACTCTTCAGCTAAAATATGTTCCCTTGTAGAGGTGAAAGAGGTTACTCCTTTTGTTGGAGATCTAGGATCTTCATCCTCTAAGACTACCTCAGTGTATGAAGTGGGAGATCCTCCTAATTGGATTTATGACCTTAGGACTTCAGGAAGTCTATGGCTAGTGAAGTATGGAATATGAGTTTGCGATGGAGGTGTATCATTTCATGGTCTTGGTGGAGTGAGTGGTGTTGTAGGAATTAAACCCCTACCTCTAGCTTTGAATATACCCCTAGAGTCTCTTTCTCTACACATATCATTTTTTTTTATGTAAGAAATGAAGCTATCTAATTACACTTCCTCGGCAATGGCACCAAAATGTTTAGTCAATTTAATGTCTAAAATTTCTTGCAGAAATTATCAACCGAGGTTTGTAAACTGATGAAGTGTGATGCACTATATGTGCTTAGTTAACCTTCTTCTTAATTCATTGTTATGTATTTTCATGTTGTTTTGGGGTTTTTTTCTTTATATCTAAGAGTGTTAATCTAAAACTATGGGAGAAATAAAATGAATCTTAATGATTTTTAATAAGGAAGAAAAGGAAGTGTTCCTAAGTTAAACTAATTTGCATAAAAATAAATCAAATTGCAATGCTATTCTAAGTGAAAGAAGAAAAGGTAAAAAACTAATGTATGTTCAACTACTCCAGCATTCAATATGAAGTATTACCTTCTTGAGATTATGTTAAGCAACAAATTATACCTTAGTTTCTAATGATATAGAAAAGCAAGTAAACTGTGCAAAGGAAAACTCAGTAATTGTATGAATTAAATATTCAATCATTCAATCTAGAAATATGATCAAATCAACTTCTTGGAATGACTTTTAAGAACATCCAATGATGCAATTAAATGAGGATCTAATAAAATGTAAAAGCATGCAAAGTTAAAGCTCAATTGATTGTAAACAACTAATGTATGTTTGATTACTCTAGTATTCAATATGAAGTATTATCCTCTTGAGATTTTGTGTAATCAATCAATTATACCTTAGTTTCTAATGTCCTAGAAATCAAGTAAAGTTTGCAGAAGAAAGTTCAATAACTGTATGAATCAAATATTCAATCATTTAATTTAGAATCATATTCTTCAAATAATCGTTAAGAACATCCATTGATACAATTGACTGATATTTCTAATCTAAGAAAGTAAATAAGAAAACAGTAAAGGATACTAGATAACTCTGAGTCTTATTGCTTTAGACTTATTCCAATTTGAAAACAGATAGATGTATTCTCACGAAATTTTTTAAGAAGATTAATGATTATATAGTTATTCTATTGATGCTAGAAATACATTCACAATCTAATTCTATGCTACTAATCAAAACTGAAATGTAACATTAATCTATTCAGAAACAAAATTGAAAAAAATAGAGTAAGGAAATTAAACTAAAAGAATGAACGAAAAACCTCCTCCTGTGCAGGGGCCCTCTGCAACAGATTCGGTTGAGATCCTAGCTGGTTAAATTCACACTTAAGATATCATTGTCATGAACACAATCCTTGTATTATAATAGAACAAAGTCTTAAAACAATACACAGCGTTCCAGCAAAAACTTAACTTAAAACTTGCTTAATCTCGGTTCTGTACAACCAGTATTTAAATAAAACAAACATAATTGTTTATGACCTAATTATGCCTACAGGTGGCTACTCTTAACCGACTTATAGAATTTCAATTTGACTGTTTAACTCTTGTTTTGCCATGATAGAGAAAATCAAGGGTCTTGTTGTTCTCAGCTAGGACTTTGACCACGATCTCAGGCATCCTTTTATATTGATCTCGATCAAGTAGATAGGACGAAATCCATGTGGAGATGATTCTACAAATGTCCATGTGGCTCATTTCTCCATTTTAACCCTGGAACTTTTCAGACCATGAAACTAGCTATGGAACCCATGATTAGCTGCAAAATAGGTTGTGTTCTGTAGCCAAATTACAAAAATCCATTCGAATAGCAAGAACA
>JAXQQM020082328.1:0-190336 GCA_034641835.2 Pinus albicaulis | reverse complement strand
TCACGGGCAATCACACTCTGTTTTAACCAACGAGAGTCGGTGATCAAAGTGAAAATACAAAAGGAAATCTGAATAATGATAATACATGCTCAATAATTTCTACAAGCGCTGTCCTTTTATAACATCCAGGCAGAAAAAACAAGAAATACAGATAAGCTTTGAAGCAGTGATCCCTTAGGATCAAAATATCTGAGGGATTCCCTCTATCTTCTATCTCCAATTATCATTTTGTCCTCTTGCGTTGAAGCCACATTGTTCATTTCTTTTCTTTGACTGTGCACTTCGATTTCGATCTCCTTTTCTGGATATGGCTTCTTGTTGAAGGTACAATAGTTACTTCTTCTTTTTCCTTTCCTCTCGAATGGTGGCTTCCCATTTCTTTTATTCTTTGTATAGAAGAAAGGACAATATTTAGTTAATTTGCAATAATCACTAATCTCCTTAATTCCATTATAATTCTTCAATATATTACCATTTTAGAATAAAAAGGAGTTATTATTAAAGGAAAATGATAAATAAATAAAATCTAATTCATACCTTTTCCATCTCTCAACAATAGAATCATTCAAAAGAGAGCCAATGATGAAAACCCCCAATAACATGCACAAGTACCTGCCACTTAGGACAGAAAGTTCCAGGGTAATGAAATGTTTCTCAAACTACTTCCTAGATGATATCTTGAATTCAATAGGAGGAGATTTTTCAAAGGTAGGAAATGAAGAGTCCTACACCAATTGAAATGAAATGGGACAACATGATTTCTTTGGATATCATTTAGAAAAATTGGGAAAAATGACTCATGGAAAATATGGCATATGAGTAAATGGTTGATACATTAAGGAGAGAGTAGGTTTATCTCTTGAGCAATATAATGTATGACACTAGGAAGACCAGGCAACTTAGACTCAAAAACACCAAGAGGGCCTAGACACAAAGATGTACAAACATCTACTTATTAGGGAAAGGCTCATAAAATGGTAGCGTTTGCCGATAAGTTGACAAAAAATGGTAATATGATGATAATGTGCCATCTTAAATGGATTTACAAGATATTTATGCCAAAGATATAGAAAATATAACCACCACTCTATGCATTTTTTTCCAATCCGTTTAGGTTTAATAAGTACAAAATTGGTAAAATCGACAAAATTTTCATAGTTAGAGAGTCTAAAAAGGTGATAAAGATGAATCCAAGGGGTTCATTTTTCATATTTTATGACTAGGTGTGACAAAGGGTTAATAATATACTTGACGCAACTCCTTTCACGTAGGTAGTCCATTGATTCTGGATAAAGTGAGAAACCTATGCTCAATAAATTTCTTCCTCCTTTTTCTATGAGTACGAGGGGACAAAGTGAACTTAATATTCTTCATAAAGTTTGCTAACCAAGTTAATAAAAGAAAAATAAGGGTATATTTTTTAGTTTAAAGAGTGAGAAAAGGGTAGAAAATGAATGGCTTAAATCGTCTTCGTAGGAGTTTTATGAGACCAAAGAATGAAACTGAAGGGCTTTTTAAGTTTATGAGCATGACAAAAATGCTCATAATTCTTCGTGGGAGTTTGACAAGCCCAAATAATTAAAATTGAGGTTTTTAATATTAATGAGCAAGAAAAATACCATAAAAATAATTTTGAAGTAAATTTTATGGGTCCCCATCATAGTCCATAAGTTCATAGGCCTCATTAGAAAGGATATGAGTTATAGTGTAAGGACTAAGGTATATGGGTTAAAAGTTTACTGGCCCTAAGAGTGGGCCCAAGTTTCTTTCCTAGTATAACTCTTGAACATGTGTCAAAGAGGAAGGAACAATATAATATGGATTAAGGGACAATATTTTCATAGGATTTGTTTTCAATGTAGATGGAGTAGAGACTAAGACATGGGGGTAGAACTCATCCCAAGGTCACTCAACTAGATTCATGATTTCCTTAATATCCTCATCAGAGGGGAGGATAGTGGTGATAATATTAGTAGATGGAGTTTTGATGAAATATTTTAGAGGATCATGGACCCCAACCAAAGAAGAACAAGACTTAGTTGTATATCAACTAGTGCGATAAGCTAGTTCCACAAATAACAATGACATCCTCTCTCCATGGGCTTCAAAGGTAGGAATGGTCAAGACGATCCCTAGATCAGTAGATCCATTAGGTATAGAATATACCATATAAATGGCCATACAAAACTCAGGTTTAATTAGGGGGGAACACTCCAGAAGTGTGGAATCTTTCAAAATATGACTACCAATACTAACGAAAGTTTCAAGAGTACAATCCACTAAAGGAAAAATGGTATAATCAACATTTGAAATTTCGGAGTGAAGAAACATAGTTGGTCCAATATCACAAATTTTCCTTTCTGAGAAAAAAATATATGTTAGAAGATCGATGAGATAATTTCTTTCATAGCATAGATCCAACTACGCCAAAAAAAACGTTGTAATCTAGTGGACGGTCGACAACTTCAATATCAAATATAACCCTTTTCCCAACAAGAGTGATGGGAAAATAAGAAATATGTCCCTTAGGGATGAAGATACAACCATCAAAATATTTAAGGGATTTTGATGGCAGAGTGAGAGTGGGTTAATTTAAGGCGAGCCAACAGGAAGTAGCCATCACATAGGTAGATGCACCATCATCAATGAAAATGCGGTGAATGGCTTTATCCCTTGTATTAAACTACACCTAGAATGGAATTTGATGGGAAGGGTGAGGTGAACATTTCTCCATGTAAAATACAACTAAACTAGAATCTTGAGGGTTAACTCCACCTATGGCTATAAGAAAAGCCTTATGTTGCATAGGAATACTTTGTAACACTTTGAGTGTGGACATGGCATAGGGAACCTGCCCAAAATATTTTATAATATTGTAGTTTTGGGCATCGCCAGAAGAAATAGTATTTGTAGTATGATGAAGCATCTCTTTGGGGGGACTAATCACATGGTCAAAAATGGAACATTTAATATGAATACTGTTAGGCAATGGCAGAGTTGAATATGAAAGCGTATCTAATGTTTCTAAGAAAGGATTCCCATAATCCTTGGCTCGAATTTGCAAATCAACTTCCTTAAAAGAATAGAAAGTCGATGATCATTCTCTAGGAGGAGAGAAATGAGAACCATTGTTTCCCCTTGACAGGGGTGGGGGTAGGTTCTCAATAAGATGTTGCTACTTATGCTGAGTAGGAAAACAACTACTAAGGACTGCAAGGATCCAACCAGGGTCCTTTGTGCAAGGAATTTTTTCCACTCTTAGATACAAGGATATTTATAGGTTAAACGGTCCTCAATATATATCTTCCAAGGGAACTTGACAACATTTCCCTTTCCTTTCTCAACTTTAGCATTGTTAAGTGCATATTGTTGAGTGTTCTGAATAAATTGATGCTCTTGAGAAGGAGAGGTATTTATTTGGTTCTTATTTTTCTTTCCATTGGATGGATTTGTGAACTACAAAGATTTAATCACATTGGATGGAGGAGTAGTAGTGTGAGAATATTTAGTTGAGGTTGGGGTAGCAATAATGGCTAACTAGGAATTTTTCAAATGTTTTGTGATAGTGTTCATAGAAGCAAAACCAATGATGTTGTCAGTGTGAGGACCATATTTCTTTGTAAATAGGATATTTTAAGTTAAAATAGCATTAAGGAACAATTCATAAATGGTACTATATTACTAATAGATAAGGTCTAGATGATGGGAACAACAGATGACCTAGTCTTCCATGATAGCTTCGGACATGGAAATGACCTTTTATATGGGAGGTATAAGGTATTTTTATAACCAATCAGCTAATAGGTAGTCTAGAATGGGGATGTTTACTAAACTCTACCTACGTCTCCATTCATGGATGTGATCTAAGATGTGGCTAGAATTTTTTTATCATAGGGTTGTCAAGATTTTCGTTCTGGTTTCCTAACATATTGGTAGGTGGAAGTGCTTCAATAATTCCATGGAAAGGGTATTTAAGTTATTAACATAGGCACTTGGTAATTTAATATACCACTTAGCAGGGTTTCTAGTAAGGGTACACTGGAATATTCTGAGACAAATATTGTCATCAGTCATAGAATTAGAAACACACCAGAGATGGTATGTAGTGACATGTGTCACCTGATTATCTCTGTATTTTCACTAAAACTTAGGAACGTCGATAGGTATTTTGCATTAGGTCAAAGGCTAGATCAAGCTTTGGTTGATGGGGTTATTTGTCAACTTGTATAAATATAATATTTTGAGTGTAACTTAGAAAGTTAATGAGATAGGCACAGCCAAATCTAACCAAATAAGAGTAAAATCACTTGAGGGGCTAAGAGGTCCTCCCATCAACAGGTTTCCAGTAGGGTACACAGGTTGAGATAGATAGTAATTTACTCGAGGTGGAGGTTCGAATGGTATAAAGTGGTGAGCTAGAAGCCATGCGCCCAACCCGAGTGATCTGAATTGGAATATTAGTTTTTCTCTAAAAAGATCCAATTTAGAATATAAATAAATTTCTTAAGGATAATGAGGTTAATTGCAATTTTAACATGAGTTTTTATGTGATTTTCATGAGCCAATTAACATAAATAAAACATTTAAAAACAACATCTAATAGACATGAACATCACCATAAATAGTCACCCAACACAATATGATGAATGAGTTCTCCTCACTTGGGCTATGCCTCCTTGGTCAAACTTCCAATGGCTTGGTCCTCTGATATTAAGCTCAAAAGAGTGGTTACATGTGTTTAAAATTCTCAAACAGCTCTAAAACATTTTCCATCAGCTCCAGAATGCCAAAAAATGCCTCTCTAGCCTCTTTCCACATGGAATTTGGCCAAAAACTGTAGAAGTTATGACTTCCCCTAGTTGCTCCACTATTTATTACACATTTTACCAAAAATCTGGCACCATCCTAAGAATCTGCCAAGAATGCAGCTAACTGAGTGCTAATTTCACCAAAAATTGGGCGAAATTGTTAGAGCACTTAAATTATTAATGAAATCTTAAATCTGATTAATTAACCATAACCATAAGTTAAAAAAAAAAAAAAATTATATTAAATAACCTGTGTGGTTTTTTTTCTAACCATTGATGGTCATCTAAAATGGTGAACAGATGGGCGTGGTTTTCTTGTAGGCAGATACTTCGATGGTTAGCCAACCAACAGTTCAGGTGGTGGTCTCGGACGAGTCACATGGAACCAGGTAACCGATTTGTTACAATTATGGTTACGAATGGGGGCCCAGGGCTAGCCTCCCACCCGTGGTCCCACATCTAGTGGTGACCATGCTTGGGGCTAGACCCCAGCCGCCTCCCCCGAACGTGAAAACAATGTTAATACAAAACCATGTGAAATACAATATCTGTTAAGAATCATATGCGGTAGCGCGATGGTGGCTCTTGGTTCTTGTTGCTCGGTGGTCATGGGTTTTTCCCCCACTTCCTCCATTCAGACATGACCGAAAATTTTGTGGCCTCCCATGCTACAACATGGGGGCCTCTGGCTGGGCCACGTGGCTGCATCTAGTTGGCCACATTCCCAACCAATAATATTCAACAACAAATGAACCAATGACAACATGCCACTTGGCATCATCTCATTCGATGAAGAAGACCCCCTTGACCAAGTCAATGATACAGTCATCCTCCCATGTAGGCATGCCCAGTTAGCTATACAGACTGCTGACTAGGTTATCCTCCATTTCGTTTTAAATTTTACATGTTTGAGAAATTGGGCAAGACACGTTTCTGGGAGCATACAGTGTCAATTTTCCATGAAATGAGTTGCTTCAGATTCAGAATAATGAGATCTACGTTATCATTCAGGTTCCAGACAAATTTGTCAACTTTTATTTTTTACCATAATTTTGAGCACTTGATCACTCCTCCCCATTGGAATGTTTTGGAACTGAAACGATCACTTTCAGTTGTTCATTATATTATGTTACAGTTCCCTCACCTCTCGAATCTCTATCCATTTGTAATTAGAAGTATTTGTGCCTTTGAGCCCAACACAAAGGTAGTCGACACTCCCTCTTTTTGTGTCCTTGTTCTTCTGTCATGAATGGAATCTTGTTGAAGCTCATCAAGGTATTAAGGAGAAAATTACTCCTCAATAGAAGTTATATAAACATGTTCTCCTTGATCTTCAATAAATGGAGGCTCATACAAACTCAAGTTCCCAACATTAACAACAAAGTAAATTTTCATGTAAGAAGGAAAATATAACTTGAAGGGAATTTCACTAGTATTTTCCAAAATTCTGAAACGAAAATAATAGATTGGTTTTAGTTTTTTACCTTCCCCTTGAAGCCTCTCTTTTCTAATGTGAATCCAAAATTTGTCACCAACTTGGAATTTGTGATCTACAAGATGCTTTTCATGCCTTGATTTGTACTTTCCTCGGTTCTTTTCAATCTGATATTGAACTGTTTGATGTATCAATTGGATTTGTTCTATGAACTTCTTGGATTTTTGTATGTTTCTATGGCCATGAATAGCGACACCCTCCCCAAAAATAAAATCCAATGGAAATCTAGGAAAGTATCCAAAACATGCCTCAAATGGCGATGTTTGTGTAGAGGAGTGTTTTACACAGTTGTAAGCATCCTGAATGTAGTGCAAGTTTTCATCCCACAAATTAGGATGATTTCTGTAGTATCATCAAAGAAGATGTATGATTTTTCAATAGACCACCTCGATTTTACCACCTGTTTGTAGATGAAAGGTTGTACTCTTCTTCAACTTGGTATCCTTGAAGTCCCAAAAACTTGACCAAAAATTCTCAACCAATTGAGAATCTAGATCACTAACAATGGATGTGGGAAAACCAAAATGAACCCAAACATGTTGAAAGAATAAGTGATTTTTTTTTAGCTATTATTTTCTTTTTACATGGCATTAATATACACATCTTGCTAAACCTATCCACAACTACATACAAATAATTATGACCTTTTTTTGATAAAGGAAGACCTGCTAAAAAATCCACAAAAAAACTCTCCCATGTACATGAAGGTACAGGAAGTGGTGTGTACAATCCTGACTTCCTATTTCTAGGCTTATTGACTGCACATAATGAGCAACATTTAATGTAACACGACAAACTTTCAAGCATACGGGGCCAATAACAATACGTCTAAATATGTACCATTGTTTTTCTTACACCGAAATGTCCAGAAATAAGAGAATTGTGTGCTTCCCTTATGAAATTCACTCTCTCCCACTGTGGAATAAAAATCTTGCCCAAATGTTACAAAATTTTCTTATGTACATGTATTCCAATTCTTATACTTAGTTTCCTTGACTCATTCTTGCATAAACATCTTGAAAGTTAGTATTGTAGCTTTCCAAAATTGTCCTATTTTTACCCCTAATTTCACCCAAACCACACTATCCAAATCCTCTATTTTAGAAATGGAACCTAACCATTGCACCCATTCATGTGCTTGTTCATGACTCTGAAATTGTAGGTTACATAAGGCTAATTATTAATTAAAAAGTTTAAAATATTTTGTTTGCCTTTGTAACCTATGTATTTTATTTTCTGAAGAGCATGGTAAAATAGAAGCATTAATTGTTATGAATATGGTTGGTGTAGGAATTTTCTACTATTGTCTGCCATTCCTGTACTCAAGGGACAACTAACAATATTACTATGAATAATCATGACATCTCATTGAACTATGTGCACTCCTTGGTAAAATAACCAATTTTTCACTTTGATTAGGCTCAAAAATGTTAAACACATGCATGGTAAACACACACAGAAGTAGGAAAATATGCGTGAGTTTCTATTACCACTAATATGATGTATATTTATAATAAAATGGTGCGACTCTTGGATTCCATATTACAAGGTCACTTGGACTCCTTTTGTCCATTCATCTTCCAGACCTACCCATATAGGATTAGGTGTCCAACATTCCCCCCCTTAATCTGAAGGGGTATGTGTCAGTCCAAGAAGAGAGTTGTAATAAAAATATGCAAAGTATGCATGGAAACACTTAGGCTGAATTAGCTCTCTGAAATTTTGGCATAAAGAGGTGGTTTAAGGATGACTACCAACACTGGAACACTTAGTGCAGTTCTCGTAACTCTTCCAAATCTGGAAAGAAGCTGAGGATTTCTGCTAGAGGAAGTATCCCTCATATTTTAAGAGGGAGACCTTCAACCTAGAAGAAGGGAGTTCTACAACCTGTGATGGTTTAAATATGACCACCAACGCTGGAATGCTTAATGCATTTCCTAGAGCTCTAGTAAAGCTAGTAAGAAGTTGAAGTCTTGTACTAGAGGAAGTGCTCTGAATTCTTTGAAGATGAAGAATATCAACCTTGCATAGATGGCTTAAGGTTGTCCACCAACCAAAGGAATGCTCATGGGAATCTGTGTCTCTAGCTACAAATCTAAATTTGGAATGACAAGTTGTGGCTCAGGCTTGCTTAAACTGTTGTGTCTTTGGCTACAACTCTGAATCTGGAATGACATATTGTGGGTGAGGCTCACTTGATGTGGCTTCAAAGCTTGTAGATGACCACCATTTTTCCCCCTGTCAAGTACAAGGTGAGATGATGGCGAAAACTCAATTGCAAGATTGTTCAATACTCTAGAACAAGTTCTGACTTATGACTTAAATATCTTCTTGGTTGTTGATGTCGATTACCAAGAAGTGATCCATCCAAGATGAATCTTTGTTCTTGCAGGAGGCTTCTTTCTGAAGAATTTGTGTGAAGAATGGGTGTGTTGACCACAGTGCTTGCATGGGTGAATATCAAAAAAATGATATTTCATATGGCCAACTCGATCACAATGTTTGCATTTCACAATTTTTTGTTGTTGTTGTGGAAGAGGAGCAGCATTTGGAACAACTGAAGGTGAACTTTCATGAAGAAATCTGACACTCTGAAAATTTATGGGCTTGGAGTAGTCTAGAATATGAAAGGAAAACTCCTTTTCATATCCAAGAACATTTATGTGCTTGTTGTGGAAAATCTTTTCCCAAGTTCTGATGATGGGCTTGGGAAGCACATGTTGAATTTTGACACCTGTATGCAAAAATTCTCTTGAACTAGGTGATGAATGTAAATTGATTGCAACATTATTGACTTGCTACTTATTAGAGTTTGTTTCAATGTTCTGAACATAAACAGGTTCAGAATGATGACTCCACTGCTATAATTCTTCTTGTTGAAGCATAGATGCAATCTGTAAAAATTCAATCTTCTCTTGTACATGATGTAGGGAAGTCTAAATGTCAAAGAGAGTGTCTTTACTGATTCAGATTGTTTTATCAACAGTAGATTATATCAAAGTTTCCAGGGACTGAATGCTTTGTAAAATTTGGCTATTTTCCAAACAAATCAAGCTCAAGAAATGAAGGGTGTTGGCTTCAACTGATAATGCACCCGTTTATAATGCCATTCAACTTACTTTCAAAAGAATACAAGTGACTTCAAAGACCCTTTTCTTCTTGAACTTCCAATTATGGAATTCCCAAAGAACAAATTGTGCTACTCAAATTATGGAAGACCAAACTCAGAAAACATAACTTTATTTTGCAACTTGCTTATCCCTTTCTTGTAATTCTTGGAAGCTAAGAACTCCCATGGCATGAATGTATGATTATTAATAAACTCCAACACTGCAACATTACAAAAGATATATTCCATAGGCCACCATACCATGTTAAACAATAGCACAAATATAATTTTTTTTTAACATTTATGATTTTGTCCAAATCTCCAGAAAAATAACAAAGCATCATCCAAAAAATTTCCACCCTGTGCAGTTTAAACAATGTAGAGAATCACATGTAAACCCAGTCTCTCATACCTAGTGTAAGAGATCAACATGTAAAAAAATGTCTCACGCTTATAGAACTTCACCGACGTTTCAAATAATACTTAATTGTGTGCCAAAAATGTGTATCCAGTAGTGAGCAGTCTTGTGAAATCCCAATAGTTTAGATTGATATTAATCATATATTTCCTTAGAGGCTAAATACTTTAGCTTGCATAAAGGTTCTTCATGGATTCACAAAATACTTGTCAAAATATTGTTTTGAAAGGGCTACAACCGATTTCCATTCCGACTTCTACAAGAATTTAAAAGTGTGCAGATATATTACTGTATTGGGTAGCCAATATCTTGAGAATAGAGCCAATGAGATTTTAAATGGATCTAAGTCAGATAACTAGAGTGTATTCCTCAAGAATTAGGGTTTCCATAGCGAGGTGAAGGATTTTTTGAAGGCTCATTTTCGTAGACACAAGGAGATGGACGAATTATGAATAGATCAGTTCCACTATTCTATCCTCTCCATATTTGGTTATTGGAAAGAAACCTTTAGGAATTCATTTGCTCGCAACTCCGATGGAATAATAATGACTGAGAAAAGAGGGCCTCAGATTCATTAATTACTCATAACACAAAAAATTTCCTCATATTCCAACCACACAATGCTTCTGATATGCCACATTGAACATAAAAAATTAGATACTGGTCGATACTTCAACAGGTCTAAATGTGAGAATGAGAAGGGCTTTCGGAGCGGTGAGGGTGAGTAGGGGAGGGTGGAGGAGGTAGGATCACAATGCAGTGAGTGTGGAGGTGAGCAGATGGAGGATGGAGCCCTGGGTAGTAGTGGGAAGGAAGCGGGGATGAGAGGGAGGCTCGATGGGGTTGAGCTGCAGTGGGAAGGTTTGACGGGAGGGCCAAAGGGCTGAGGGGAAGGGCCGACAAAAAATGGATTAAGGGAGCCAGCATAGTGAGGGATTATCTGAGGGAGGCCATAAGAGGTATATCCACCAGAGAGTGGAGGGCCATGGGAGGTGAGAGAGGCAGTGTGTATTGTGAGAAGTGTATGGTGGATGATTTTAAATGTGGGCAAAATATCTCAATATCTCAAACTGGACAAGTTTAAATGCTAAATATCTCAAATTGAACCTTCAACTCCATTAATTATTTTTATAAAAGAAGGAGGATGTTACCTTGCCTGACTGGACCATATGCTCCATTGATATGATGAAAAACATGTTATTAATTTCCAGACAAAATTCTGTTGTGGATTTTGCATATTGGTCCCGCCTGTGTATTCTCCACAGATTCCTCAAGGTGAGAGTCCTTCCGTGAATCTCTGTTGATGATAACATTAGATATGATTTGAAAGCATGAATAGATAAAAATGGTTCTTTTTTCAATTAGCCATTCCACCTGATAATTCATGTAGCAGGTCTTTGTCAATTCCTAACCCACACATAGATACATGATTTATGAAAATTAATGGATACCATATGGATTGTGTGGTTTTCATAACTACAAGAGAGGAACCAGATGCACCTACATCTCTTGCTATAGATGATATACTAAGAGTGCAAAAGTGTGTCATAGGAATTCAGGATTCTGAAGGTGATGGTGCCCAAAAAATGGCTTTTGGATTGACAGAGAGTATTAAGGAAGATGAGATCACTCAATAAGGTTGCAAATAAAGTCAAAAGGTGATAGGGGAAGGACCGTAATTTTTTTATTCTGGAAAGCCATTGCATTTAAGCTCTAAATTTATAGCTAAGGAAATGACACTTGGAACTTTGACTGGACACAACAATGCATGCATAGGAATAACATACTAAAAATACAGTTGTGCCAAGGTTTTCAGGAAGATTTCAGAGCGTTAGGATAGGTGCACAGTGAGGAGGAGCATCTTGCATGCTCAACTAAGAATGGAAACACAATAATAGATGGCAGAGCTAAAATACACACAAATTCAAAAAAAATAGAGGCTCACAGAAGATTGGGCAGGTTAGGAAGGTACCCGCTCTGATACCATGTTAAAAACACACATGGTAAACAAACACAGAAGTAGGAAAATAGGCGTGAGTTTCTATTACCATTAATATGATGTATATTTACAATAAAATGGTGTGACTCTTGGATTCCACATTCCAAGGTCACTTGGACTCCATTTGTCCATTCGACTTCCACACCTACCCATATACGATTAGGTTTCTAACAAGAGTGTTGAGGAGAATACGAGAAGACAGAGCTTGGGGTTTTCACCAGCACCCTCGATTCAACCTCTGCTAACTACCAAGAGCCTAAAGTTACATCTTTTTTTTCTTTTATGTTGTGTCCAAGGGCCGAGTATTGTATTTAATAGGGTTTATAGGATAGATTAGTTAGTGATACTATGGAGAAATTTTTCTTTGTGATTTTGTATCGCCCCATTTCTAGGATAGAGCCATGACTTATTGATGTATATTTGCACTTATTGAAGTTAATAGAAGGATCCATTCTAGTTTATTCATCTCTTGTTTTTAATCTCACGTGAATGAGTTACCTGTGCATTTTATTTCCTCTCTTTCATAAATGGAAACGAGTTGGTTGTCTATGGCCTAGCCAACCCAGCTTGTTCTCCCTCTCTTTATAAGTGTGTTAAGTATGTCATATGCATATTTAGAGTAGAACGTTATTTAGTTTATGTATCTAAATATATATATTTACATTTTATTTTTGAACAAGTGTGTTACTCGGATCTGAGGTTTAGCAGGTTGATTTTAGTCGCATCTAAAATGTTGTAGTATTTAATTTCTTTTCATTTATGAGCTATGTGGATTTCCTTTCCTTTTTGCAAGTGTGTGTTTCGATTTAACTTCATGAATATGTTTCAACTTGCAAAGTGTGGTTTATCTCAAGCAAGAAAATTATATTTCTACAAGTTGTTTTATTGCTATCATGCAATAGTCAGTTTCATTTTGAAGAAGGAGTTTATATTTCCAGAAATTGTGTACCATTTAGGGGATGGATTGTTTGGTCCATTTACATTTTTTGTGCAATGATGAAACCCTATTCACACAATAGAGCATGTACTTGTACCAACTCTCTTGTGGAAACATATGAGGCATGTTTTAGAGACTCTTTACTAGAGATATTTACCTTAAATGGATATAAATCTTGTTCATACAGTGACAACACTATAAGGGATGCTCTGTATCTTGAAATAAAACACTTATCTCTTTATAAAGAAACTTTGTTATGACATAACTCTTTTCATTTTTTCAATGTTTTTATTTATTGAATGAGTAAATAGTGAGAATTATGTTGTTTTGAATGGTTCATTTACGATTCCGTAATTTTATCTAATTTATATTCAATTGAGTTACAATTGGCACTCTTTAAGTTTTATGCAACTGATTAGGAACATTAAAAACATCCAGTGAAGGAACCAAATGCATTTCTAGTACAAGAAAAATGCTTTAGTATAGGAATATCATTCTAGAGCAGGATTTTTATTCCAGTACAAGAACGTTGTTGCGGTGCAGGAATGTTCATCTAGACCAGGAATGGAAGACTTGTAACAGAGATAGGAATCACTCTCAATATAATTATTTCCTTTGTCTTTGAATGCACTGATACTCATTCACATAGATTTTTTGTCTCTTATTTCATTTACCAGGATTGTTTTCTGCTGATTCAAGCTCCTTTCATTTGATTCTTGCAAGTTTTTCCTTTTATTGATTCTAGTACCAGAATTCCTTTGGTGTTATTTGATTTCCATTCTTTTGATTCTGCAAGTGTAATTCGAATGATATAACTAGAGTTAATAAAATTTTACACTTTATTCTTGGCATTTCTTGTGTTATGCCTTGAAGCTTACGAAGCCTTGGATTGACAATTAAGTGTTGAAGGAGTTTGTCTAGATACAACTCTGGCACCTAATATTTTGGTGCCATTTTCGAGGAGGAATTGAAGATTTTGTACGAAATTTCTTATTTTTTTGTAGTATGGGTAAGTCTACTTTAATTTTTACGAGTGTGATTCTATTTCCTGAAGGATTCTTATTAGTGTTGAATTTTTACTTGCAACGTTTTATTTGAGATTCTTTTTCCTGTATTTTTAAGCTTTGTCATTTTTGGTTTGATTATTTTAATATGAATGCCTAAAAAGGGTAGGGGTCTGAAGCCAATAAGGGCTAAAGAAACACTAATGAATCTCAAAATATTTCTCATTTTGGGCATTCTTTTGTAGGCAGAAGGTCGAAGAAAACACAGATCCATCACACAGGAACTGTCCACTTGGACTCTGGAAATAGTAGTTCGGGGGTGACACAACCAACCAAGGGGAAGACTGGAACTATTAGAAGTCAAAATAATTTGAGATTGCTTTGATTGGAGATACAAAAATGGAAAATCACAAGGACCATGTTGAGGGGACTTGCGATAATCAGGTAAATGAGGAGAAATCCACCTCTAGATTTCCAATCGTGGATCAAGACATAGTTGTGAAAATTAAGAACATTCCACCATCAACTCCTCCTCATTTCCATGGTAAGGTACATGAAGATCCAAATTCTTTCTTATTTTAATTTTTTATATTATGTAGAAGTTATGATTACTCTACAGATGCCCAGAATTTAAAATTATTTCCTACAACTCTAAAGGATTCAACCTTGCGTTGGTTCATGGGGTTGGGGGAGAATACTATAGCTTCTTGGGAATAGATGAAAAGAGTCTTTTTGTTCAAATATCAAGAATATTTCAAAACTAGATAAATGTAGTATGAGATATTCACTATTGTACAAAGTGATCTTGAGACCTTGGAAGACAATCTAGACATATTTCTATATATCCTCCAAAGGTAGAAAAAAAGAATTGATCCAAGTAATGTTAGAGCCCTATTCTTAATTCGGCTTACTGATTATGCAAAAAAAAAATTGAAATTGTTAAGATAAGGGGATATTTATAAAAATTATTTTGATTAGATTTGTGACTTGTGTAGGAAGCTCTCGTGGAACCAATGTAGACTTGGTAGAGGAGTTCGAAGTAAAAATAATAAAATTGGATCTACAGATGTTATGATCATTATTTTGGAGAATAAAATGCATCATATGAAAATTTAAATAATGAAAACCGTTAGAAAAAAAATAGACTGTTTGAAATCTCAACGAAAACTTGTAGAAGAACAAGAGTCATTTTCTATTTATTGTCCAAAGTGTAGGAAAAAGAATTTCTTAAGATAATTCCTTACTAATGTTAAAGGTGCTAATAAATGTGTGATTTTTATATGAAAACATACTATGGAGGAGTGCCCCTCTATATTAGGATTGAAAGAAACATTTGTAGGAGAGAAAGTTGAATCTGAGCCAATACATGCTATGGGAGCATGAAAAAATTGCCATAAGGTAGGTGCAGGTATGGTTCCTGAACATGCACCACATTTTTTTGGTTATAATGCACCACCATATTCCTGTCATAATATAAATAACTCTCAAACTTGGCAGTATGGGAATCACTTTTCGTACGGGCAACCTCCTCAACCTTGGAAACAAGGATGGAAGGGATCAACCAATCCTCATTATTCCTATATTTAACCCATGCAATCATATCCTCCTACATATGCAACTTATCCAATGCCACAATCATGTTTTTCAACCTTACCTCAGGAAGGTCAACCACTGCCACCATTACCTTTACCTCCACCTTTTCAACCCCTCCAACTATCTGCTCAACCAATACCAAACCCCAATAATAAGGCGGTACAATTGATTCATTCCATTTGACTACTCCCTCCACCCATTTATCAGACCATTCCGGTTGGGGTCAATGACCTTCAATTGAAATCGAGGAGGGTAGTAAAACCTGAAAAAAAAAATAGTAGGAAACTCCCAATAATTTGAAAGGATATTTCATCATTCAACCTATCCCCACACCTTCGGGGCTTTTTCCATGTTCTTAAAACCAATCTCCCTACCTAGAGAAGCTAGTCACAGACAAGAATGACCCCAATCCAAAATTTAGTTTTTCTTCTGAGCTTAGGAATACTTTTATAAAGGTCCCTTTCCTTTAGGCTATCAAAGAAATCCCCATCTGTACAAAAATTAATAGGGAATTTTTTCTTAAGAAGCCAGGAAGGAAAATAGTAGAACTTCAAACCATTTAGTTCATTGGAAGAGTAGTCGAGTTGATGACACGATGTGTACAAATAGAAAAATATACCGACCCTCGAAGCCCAATTGTTTTTGTTCAGATAGGCAATGTCCTTGTCTCTAATGTGTTAATAGACGTATGGGTAGAAATTAATGTTATGACTAAGAAAAACATGGATCAACTTGGGTTGGTTCATATTATTCCTACCCCTATTGTGCTTGAACTTGTAGATAGATCTAAAATCAAGCCAGAAGTTGTGTTAGATGGCGTGGATGTTTCAATTGACTCTTGGGAATATCACAGAGATTTTATTGTGCTTCAGCGAAAGAATCATCTTGGAGGACATCCCTTGATCCTAGGATGACCATGTCTTGCCACAACCGATGCTTATATTGGGTGTCATTCTGGTGATATGTACATTTCTCATGGAGATGCTAGGAAGAAGGTCACCTTATATCCACTTGCTAGATATGTATAGGAGCTTCGAGATACCTTATGGCTAGACTATATTAGTGATGAGTAGACTCAATTTGTTTCTTTGATACATCATCAAAATGAGTCAACTTAGGAGGGTGAGATACTAGACTTCTTGTACAACCTAGATACAATGCCAAATTTTGACTCACTCCATCAAATCTTTAGCCTAGATTTTCAAGAAAGTGACAATTCTCAACCTTCTTCACTGTAGACTCTAGCAGCAACTCCCTATACTCTCAAACCTAAAACCACTCTTGTTGAGATTAGTCTAGGAAAATCCTTACATATCAGCTCAAACATGGATTCATCCCAACGAGAGCAGCTTGTGCGTTTGTTGCAAGACAATCTTGATGCCTTTGCATGGATTTATGAAGACATGAAAGGAATCCCTCCTGAAATGTGTACTCACCATATTTATATTGAGGAAGGATCCCGACATGTTCAACAACCCCAAAGGCACATGAATGTCTAGTTAAGAGAAGTTGTGAAAGAGGAATTACAAAAAACTCGTAGACACTGATTTCATTTATCCTATATCTTATAGCAAATGGTTCTCTCAATTGGTGATAGTCCCGAAAATGGATATGATATGGCGCATTTGCATTAATTATAGAGAATGAATAAGGCCACTCTTAAGGATTATTTTCCCCTTCCTTTTATTGATTGGCTACTATATACCCTTGTCGATAAAAAGTACTTTTCATATTTAGATGGATTTAGTGGTTACATCTAAATAAAAATCACACATGAGGATCAAGACAAGACTACCTTCACATGTCCATGGGGTAAATGTGCCTATTGAGTGATTCCCCTTGGGTTGTTTAATGTCCAAACCACCTTTCAAAGAGATTTTTTTGCTATTTTTGTTGACCTTGAGTGTGTGGAAATTTACATGGATGACTTTTTAGTATTTGGTGATCCATTCCACGGTGTTACACCATTTTTTGGTCATCTAACATATTATCATTATATGGACCAATGTAAACCATGTAAAACCAATTTTACCCTAAGTAAAATTTCTTTCACTATGAAAATAACTTAGTAAACCACATTCATTAAGTTGTTTATGGTCTAAACAGGAAACCCCATGAGGAAATATTAAATAAATCTACATTTGTTTGATTTTCCTCAAGGAATAATTAGTTAAACAACAATTTAATTAATATTCCTGGTTATATTTAAACCAAAACAAGGAAATTAATTAGATAAATCATTATTTATATTATTATTTTCTAAAGAATAATTATTTAAACATTATTTAAATAATATTCTTTGTTAAATATGACTAAATCACCCATAAATAATTAAATAAATCATTATTTATTTGATTATTACTCAACCACATCCTTAAAATGATAAATAAATCATTTACTTATTTATTATTTACAAATAAAGGGATTTGACCCAAGTCAAATTCCTTTTCCCTCCAATAAAAATAATAGAATATTCCATAAAAGTTGGATCTTGATTTGGTTAATAATATTTTAATTATGCACCAATATCTAGACTAACTCAATATTTTGTTATAAATAGAATGGTTTTCCTATTCATTTACCACCTTTTGTTGCCTAAAATCACTCTGGATTTATATTTTGGTCTGACTATTGATCCAACATCATAGTCATATTTTCCTACCATTTTTGTCTAGGTTTTCTACACCATCAAGAGAGAGAAGTTTTAGATCTGAAGTGTTGAGGACTTACAAGAACCCGTCCCATTGAAGAGAACTGGTAACACCCTTCTATGTTTTCCTCCCAGGTGTCCATAATACAAAATGCATTCAACATATTCTTGTCTTGTCTATTGGATGCATGGATTAAATATTGTTTTTTCTACTGTTTAATGTCTTCTAATGCATAGATCTAGATTTTTGCAGCACTTACCTTGATCACCTAATTGCAGATCTGAGGATATTGGCAGCCATCTTTGTTATTAGTGTTGTTTGATATGCACAGCTAAATTTGTCTTTATTCATATGCTTGGAATTAAGATTCATACTAACAACTGGCGACTCCACTGGGGAAGAAACCCAAAACCTCTGGTTTCAAAGAAATAGAAATTTTTTTTTTGTTGCCGAGAATCTCACCTTGATTTGAGTGATAAAAAATGTAGATTAATGTGAAAATGAGGAGTAATTCTCTCTCATCTTATCTATGACAAAGGTATCCAGGTAGACCTAGCTAAAACATAGGTTATTGTATGTCTTCCTGCACCCAAAACACAAAGGGAAGTGAGGGGATTCCTAGGACATGCGGGCTATTATTGATGATTCATTGAGCATATTTCTAGGATAGGTATCCCACTTTTTTATTAATGGCTAAGAATAGTGAGCTCTCTTGGACTATGGCCTGCTAGCAAGCTTTTGAGGTACTGAAGGAAAAAATAGTGCAGGCACCATTTTTGTGAGGACTTGACTGGTCCCTTCCATTTCATATTTCCTCCGATGCCTCAGATACTTCTATTGGCACAACTTTAGGAAAATAAGAGAATCAACAATCATATGTTATTTACGTCATCAGTAAAAACATTTCACCCACTGAATTAAATTACACAGTAACTAAAAAAGAGTTTTTAGCTCTGATTTTTGCTATTAATAAATTTAGATAGTATATTACAGGACATGAAGTATTTGTACATACAAATCATTCCTCCCTAAAATATTTAATGAATAAAACATTGAATAGTAATAGAGTGACTAGGTGGTTACTTTTATTACAGGAATTTAAGGTTACTATTATTGATAGACCAAGAAAATATAATGTTGTGGCTGATTACCTTTCTAGATTAAGTAATCTTGCTGAAGCAATTCCTGTAAATGATGATTTCCCTGATGAACATCTTTTTGATCTGTTAACAAATTCCCCATGGTTTTCTAACATAGCAAATTATTTAGTTATAGGAAAAACACCAACTCACTTATAATCTCGTGAAAAGTGGAATATCATCCAAGAAAGTGCTTCATACTCCTGAATCTGAGGAGACCTCTTTTACACTTGGCCAGATCTTATCATTCGTAGATGTGTATGAGAGGAAGAAGTGTTTGAGATTTTGAAATCTACTCATGATTAATGTTGTGCGGGACATTTTGATGAAAAAATAACTGCAAACAAAATCTTACGAACTGGCTACTTTTGTCCTTGCTTATTCAAGGATTCCAAACAATACGGCAAGTGATGTTATAGCTGTCAGCAAATGGGCCAAACTTTAAAAGCCAATGAAATTCCTCTGTGTCCTTAGGTTATGATTGAACCCTTTGAAAAATGGGCCATTGATTTCATAGGAACAATAAATCTAACATATTTTAACAAAAACCATATCTTGTTTTGTACATATTTTTTGACAAAATGGGTGGAGGCTAAAACTATTTCTTTCGATACTGAAATTTTTTTTGTTTAATTTTTGTTTAATGAAAGTTTTACTAGTATTCCTAAAGATATTGTGACTGGAAATGGACCATATTTTGTTTCTAATTTATTTCAAGGTGTTATGGATCAATATAAAATTTTGCACAAGAAATCAACACCGTATCACACCCAAGAAAATGGCCAAGTGGAATTTACCAATAAGGTGATTGAATCCATCCTCACCAAAATATTAAGCCTGCATAGGAAGGATTGGACTAGCAGGTTACCTAAAGCTTTATGGTATTATCTAACCACCTAGAGAAATATTATAGTTCATACGCCTTATGAGCTAGTGTACGAGAAGAAAGTCTTATTTCGAATTGAATTCCAGATAAGGACCTTCCGAACTACCGCCCAAGTGGGACTGAATCTCTTAGAAGCAGAAAAACAACGTCTATTAGAGCTAAATATGTTAGATGAATTCATAGGAGATGATGTTCAATAGAATGTGTTAGTGCAACAACAGTGCAAGAAATGGCATGACAAGTTGATAAAAAAGGAGTAGTTCGAACTAGGTGATGGGGTACTCCTTTATGACTCTAAATTTAAAAATTTTAAAGGGAAATTTCACATTCAATGGATGAGACATTATGAGGTGATTAAATTTTTTGAAAATGGGGCAGTAGAAATTAAAAATATTGGTGGGCGAGAATTAGTATTCCCTGTGAATGGACATAAAATTGAAGCTTATTTTCAGCCCCTCACAAAGTAAGATTTTATGCAGCAAGTACAACAACAATCTGAATTAAGGATGGTAGGTGGCCATGCCAACCTATTACAATTTTTATTTCTCTTGTACCAATAAATAAATAATTGAAATATATATATATAAAGAAAAAAAATGACAAATATTAAAAAAATATCTTGCATGCGGCTGTGAAAATCAGTTTGCTAACATGATCAAATAAGGATCAACCTAAAAGCCAACATGCTATTAGGTGGATCAATCTCTAATAAAATATGAACATTGCTTGATCTTCGTAAATGATATTTTTCACTAAGAAGAAGTGGGTTTTGTGAAATATTTGGTGCAGTAGAATGATTAGCAGAACCTAGCCCTTGACCAAGTTCTGTGCAAATAACATGGCAGATCATGTGCAAGTAACAATCAATTCTCGCTACAATTATTTTTTCTTCAACACTATCTGGCAAAAAATTTAGGTGAAATTATGCCCTTCTTCTTATTCCCTTTTTCGTAATTTTCCTTGAAAAAAATGTTCTTCTTTTTTTCTATTAAGATTTTCCCTCCATTTCTTCAAAAAGAATTTTTTCCATCCTATTTCGTTTCCCCACTTCTTTTGTCCCTGACATTGTTTCTGTATCCCTTTTCTTTTCTCCCCCTGTTGGATTGGTCTCACTCTTTAATTTCCCTAATGATTTCCTTCCCTTTCAAAAAATTTTACCCCTGTCCCGCTTCTTTCTTTACTCATGAATTTGATTGTAGAATCTGATGAGAATAATGACACCAGGAACCCGCGAATAAAAATACTAAGAAATTATGCAATTATTTTAGATCCAACCTATATATTACTAAATAAATTCTTTGAGAAACCTTGTTACAAAAGATCACAACAGTCTTGAGTGCAAGAACATGTATTTTAGTACAGGAATTGCAATGTTACTTAGTGTAGGAATGCACATTTTAGTGGAGGAACCAAAATTACTTGGTACAGGAATACACACTATAGTGCAGGGATATGTGCCCTAGTGCAGGAATACACGTTAATGCAAAAAGGATGGTCTGAGTACATGGACCCTGTCATAAGAATGAATGGATGCACCACTAGAATGAAAAAATGCAATAATTTTTAGAAACTATATATATCTTATTAGAATTTTATTTTTATCCTTGATTGATAGGCATGGTATATATATTTTTAAAGTGCAGAGACCTAATATAATCAAACCCTATTTTAACTAAGTATTATGTAAGCTCTATTCAAATTCATGATTTTATTGGAATATGTGTGAAATCCTTTTGTATCAAAGTACAAACTCCTGACCCCTAATCAATCATTGATGATTTCACCGATATCATATAATACCTTGATTTTTTTGATAAAAATCCTTCCCATAACTAGCACATGTACCTATCATTATTACTCCATTTACATTGAGATCATACCCAATCTGTAGCCTTTCCAAGACCGGACATTTTTCATAAAAATACAAATTAGATCACTAATATGAATGGAAGGACGTTGTATGTGCAACTAAAATTAGCAATTCTTAAAATATTCTAGGATATATCCCTGAATTTTTTGATGTGTCACTCTTAAGAATTGAAAAAAACCAGTGTAATCTTTGAGGAATCATGGCACCTATTCGTATTGAAACCTGGTCTGTAAAGAAGCTAGAAAGCACTATCATGTATAAGGATAGTCTACCCTTGTTACAGGAGTCAATATTCCTTCCCTCCTTACTTATATTTTATGGGCATGACTCTACTATCACACTTGAATTTTCTCACACATTCGATGGGGAAACATCTAGAGTTGGGTTCTTGGAATTTTGGGTCCCAAAACAATCCCTCTCCCAAACCACAAGATTAGCACCTACAGGAGAAAAATGGTTCAAGAATGGTGAGGTTGAGAATGGAGCTTGGCACCAGTTTTTGCTGGAACAATATCATAAGATAGACTGGAAAATTGGGCTTCCAAGGAACTCTATGGTGGAGAAATGGATGTTCTTGCTATATATTTTGCAGAAATTCCTCACATGTGAAGGGAAGTATTCACAGACTTACATGTACCATATCTGCCTTTTACCTCACTTTGAATCAGGTAAGTATATCAAATTCCCTCATTTTTTGTTAAAATTTTTGGAGAAGATGTCCAAATCTGTATAGAAGAGTCAAGGAAATCAAGTAGGGAATACGTTATCTCACTATGGTCTGATTACAATTATAATTAAGAAATAATTAGAAGGAAAGGGAATGAAGTGGGAGGAATTTTTGAAATCATTTCGAAAGGAAGTCACTGTGAAGAAATTAAATAAGTATAAGAATATTTTTAAGGTAGAATCCAGCCGAAAGGGGAAGTTGTCAACCCTGAGGATTGGAAAAACTAGGAAGACCAAAACCAAGAAACCCTAGTCTAGGAAATTGACACCAGATAAGGAGCAGAAGCCCATGAACAAGACCGTTTGTCCCTCGAAGAGATTCACTAGGAGTTATTTGAAGAAATTATGTGCCTCCTTAAAGGGAGACCCTGATACATGAGCCACCTCGATATATGTTTATTACTTGGAGGATTTTCCCCCTTCTAAAGACTCTCATGCAGAGAACCCTCCTCCTAATTCACCAATATGAGACAACCTTTCTCTTTTCAAAGATGTCACAACTAGTTCAATGTTTAGTACAAGTTATGTGGAAGAGGAAGATGACATCACTTTTGAAATTTTGATTAAAATAGCCAAGAAAATTAATATAACTGATACACAAGATGCAAGCCCAATTAAGGAGTCGATAGTAGACAAGATGGAGAGTACTATTCCTGAGAATCTTGAAACACAATGTAAGGAAGCCGTTGATGATGTTGTTATTTTTCGTGAATCATTTGTTGAAGGAAACCCAATAAAATAAGAAAGTAAGGAGGAAGGCCCTTATTTTTATACGTGCATTCAAATTGAGGAATTAAAACAACAAATTTTTGGGCTTGAAGTGTTAAATCAAACTTAAATGAGTATGAATGCAGAGTTGATGAAAGATGTGTAGGAAAGGAAACAACAGGAGAAAATATGGAAGTTTCACACATCCAAGTGTGGCATTTTCCTCAAGAAACTGGCGAAACATCTAAGGAAATCTCACAGTGGAAAATAAAGAACAATAAGGAAAAGAAGTAGCATTCAAATTCAAGATTAAGGGGAAGTTTTCCATGTCTTTTGCAGAAGGTTAGTAAAGTTGTGTGAGGACACACAACAAGTTGAGGTTTGAGATATGTTGGTCCCCAAAATTGTGCTATTTTTACCCCTAATTCCATCCTAACCACACTATCCAAATCCTCTATTTTAAAAATGGAACGTAACCCTTTCACCCATTCCTGTACTCCTTCATGACTTTGAAATCATAGGTTACATAAGATTAATTATTCATTAAAAAGGTTAAAATAGTTTATTTGTCTTTGTAACTTATGCATTTTCTTTCCTGAAGAGAATGGTAAAATAGTATTATTTGTTACGAAGATGGTTCGTGAAGGAATTTTCTAGTCTTGTCCGAAATTCCTACATTCAAGGGACAACTGAAAATATTACTATGAATAATGATGACAACTCATTGATTGGCACACACTCGTTGGTAAAATAACCAATTTTTCACTTTGATTCGGCTAAGAGCGTTGAGGAGAACACGAGAAGATGGAGATTAGGGTTTTGACCAACACCCGTGATTCAACCTTTGCTAACTGTTGAGAGCCTAAATTTACATCTTTTTTTTCTTTTTTGTTGCAGCCAAAAACTGAGTATTGTATTTAATAGGGATTCTAGGATAGATTAGTTAGCGATACTCTGAAGAATTTTTGAACTGATATTTTGTATCACCCCATTTCTGGGGTAGATCCATGACTTATTGATGTATATTTGAACTTATTGAAGTTAATAGAAGGAGCCATGCCATTTTATTAATCTATGGTTTTTATTCTAACGTGAATGAGTTACCTATGTGTTTTATTTCGTCGCTTTCGTAAAGGGAAAAGAGTTGGTTGGCTAGGGCCCAACCAACCTACCTCATTCACCCTTTGTTTATAAGAGTGTGTTAAGTAGTTCATATGCAGATTCAGATCAGGAGGTTATTTCATTTATGTATC
Source organism: Pinus albicaulis (assembly GCA_034641835.2). Taxonomy (NCBI): domain Eukaryota; kingdom Viridiplantae; phylum Streptophyta; class Pinopsida; order Pinales; family Pinaceae; genus Pinus; species Pinus albicaulis. The sequence goes on along the minus strand of JAXQQM020082328.1, from coordinate 165,740 downwards.
TAAATCTACAGATTCACATTTTCTTTATGAACAAGTGTGTTACTTAGATCTGAGGTTTAGTAGCTTGATTTTATTCGCATATAGAATGTAGTAGTATTTCATTTCTTTTCATTTATGCACTGTGTGGATTTCCTTTCCTTTATGCAAGTGCATGCTTTGATTTTAATTCACGAATACATTTCATCCTGCAAAGTGTGGTTTATCTCAAGAAAGAACATTCTATTTCTGCAAGTTGTTTTAGGTATTGGATTGTTTGGTCCATTTACATTTCTTGTGCATTGATGAAACTCTATTCACACAATAGAGTCTGTAATTGTACCAGCTCTCTTGTGGAAAAAACTGAGGTTTTTTGTAGAGAGTCTTGACTTGAGACATTTACCTTCAAAGGATATAAATATTGTTCATGTAGCGATAACACTCTAAGGGATGCTCTATCTCTCGGCATAAAAATCTTATCTCTTCATAAAGAAACTATGTCATGACATAATTCTATTTTCATTTTTGCAATGTTTTTATTTATTGAATGAGTGATTGGTGATGATTATGTTGTTTTGAATGGTTCATTTATGATTTCATAATTTTCTCTGATTTATATTCAATTTATTTAGAGTTGGCACTCTTTAAGTTTTATGAAAGTGATTAGGAACAGTAAAAAGATTCAGTGTAGGAACCAAATGCATTTCTTGTACAAGAACAATGCTTTACTACAGGAATATCATTCGAGTGAAGGAACTTTGTTGCAGTACAGGAACATTGTTGCGGTGGATGAACATTGGTCTAGAGCAGGAATGGACGACTTGCAACAAAGACAGGCATCACTATCAATCTAATTATTTCCTATGTCTCTTAATGCCATGATACTTAGTCACACAGATTTTTTATCTCTTCTTTCATTTACTAGGATTGTTTTCTACTGATTCAAGCTCCTTTCATTTTATTCTTTCAATTATTTCCTTTTATTGATTCCAGTACCAAAATTCCTTTGGTGTTATATGATTTCCATTCTTTTGATTCTATAAGTGTAATTAGAAGGATATAAGTAGAGTTAATGAAAGTTTACACCATTATTCTTGCCATTTCTTGTGCTTTGCCTGGAAGCTTATGAAGCCTTTGATTGATAATTAAGTGTTGAAGGAATTTTTCTGGCTACAACTCCGAAACCCAACAATTATCACAGGCATATTTCTCAATGTAGCTTTCATGCAAAACCAAATTATGCTTGAGTAAAGTAGCTACACTAATAACAGGCCTAGAAAGCATATCATGAACCTTATTGCAAATACGTTTCTTATACCTGATGACCAAGTGGAGTTGTCGTAAGAAACCCATCCATCAAAAGTGACACTATTGTTGCAACTTAGTTTGTGATTGAAGGTATTGAAATGGTTGGTGATCAGCGTGTATGATGGTTTTCTTTCCCATCAAATAGTGTTTCCACTTTTTTTACGCTTTGAACCAACGTATAAATATCCTTGTCATAAGTAGGATAGTTAAGCATTGCACCATTGAAAGTTTCTGAATAAATTGAAATGGGCTTACCATGTTGCATAAGGACTCTGCCCATGGCATAGTTGCTTGCATCAATTTTAATCTCAAATGGTTGTCTCAAGTCTAATAATGAAAGTACTGGGGCTGAAATGATCTTCTCTTTCAAAGCATCGAATTATTTTTTCTGCTTGCCTCCCCAGTGGAACACCTTTTTCACACTAGCCAATGCATGCAAAGGAGCTGTGATATAATAGAAGTTAGAAATAAAATTCCTCAAATATTGGGTTGCTCCCAATAAAATTCTTAGCTTCATGAATGTCTTGGGTATTGGACAATTTACAACCACCTCAACCTTAGAGGGGCATATCCTCAACTCACCTCCTCCAACAATATGCCCAAAGTAAACTAAAGAAGTTTTACCAAACTCACATTAAGACATATTAAAAAACAATTGTTCTTTCCTTCAGCCATCAAGTACTTTCATTACATGCATGGCATGTTCATCAAGTGATTTACTGAAAATTAAGATATCATCTAAGTAGACAATGACAAAATCATGAATAAATTGACATAAAACATCATTCATCACATGCATGAAATTAGCAAGAGCATTACATAAACCAAAAGGCATAACAATCCATTCAAACAAACCTTGCCTTCTTATGAATGTCATCTTGCAAATGTCACCTTCAACAGTTCTAATTCGTTGGTAGCCACTCCTTAAGTCGAACTTAGTAAAATAATTTGCATATTTTAATTGATCAATTAAATCATCTATTATAGGAAGTGGATAATGGTTCTTTACCATAATATTTTTGAATGCATGGAAATCTACGCACATGTGCCATGCTCCATGTTTCATTGGAACCAACACAATAGCTGACTTGCATGGAAAAGTACTTGGTCAGATGATCCTTTTGTCCAAAAAATCTTGGATTTTCTTTTTTATTTCAGCACTCTCTATTTCCGACATCCTATACATGCCAACCATAGGAAGAGGACAATCTTCTTGCAACTGTATCTCATGCTGGATTCCCCTCCTGGGAAGTAACCCCTTTGGCTCCTGAAACATCTCATTATTTTGATTAACCACTTCACTAAAATTAGATTTAAACTTTGGATCACAACCTTTAAATGCTTCATAATCAACATCATTCTTTGGTTTAATCATAAGAAGCACAAAACTTGTACTTGAATTCACTAGTCTTTTCATTTAGCCTAAATTAACTATTGAAAGATTTAGTTTCTTACGATGAGCTCTCACAATATAATCCACACAATTTTTTAACAAATGGCACTTGTTTTCATGGTGATATAATATGGATTTTCTATCATAGAGGTAAGGACTACCCAAAACAATACTGAAATATCAAGCGGTACAACATTTAATACAACTTTGTGAATGAAGTTTGTTGTGATTGCAAACAGAAGAATACACTTTCTTGTAACTTGAAAATTTGTGTTCTTTCCTATCCAACCCAATGGATATGTTTTGTGATGAGGAATGGTTTTAATATTAAGTTTCTTGACCAAGTCTTCAGATATAAAATTGGCTTCAGAACCACTCTCAGATAGTGTGTCGATTTTTGTATGTTTTGAAATAGACCTCACATGATACAATTCAATTCGTATTTATTCATTTGGAGTACTGGTATGAAATTTTGATGAACTAATGCTAGAAATTGATTTTTTTCCCTTCATACCCATGGCTATAATTTTATTTTCATCAACCGAGTTAGATTCCAAATCCTATTGAGTGGCTGCACCTCTCTTTTTCTTCCCTTCTTGTTGAATTTCTTGGGCCTCATCTCTGGATGAAGTTTCCAACAATGGCCCTCATCATGATGCTCTTTTGAATAAGGTTTTCATGTCATTTTATCTCCTTCCTTTATAACGAATGCATTTTTCTTTCCATTTCCTTTGAAGCCCTTTCATTTCTCTTAACCCTTAAATGGCTTCTTTTTACCTTCTTCTGTAATATTTTTCCCTCTTGCCTCAAGGTTGTTAGCTTCCACACAAACCTCATCTAGGCTAGTGGGATTGAACATAAGGATATTATGCCTTAGGTAGCTATGTAAACCCCCTATATACTTCAGCAATGTGTCTTGTGAATGAAAATACATTCCGAACATAAGAGCTCTTTTGCTAAATTCTTGGGTGTAACCTTGCACACTTCGACCCTTAAGTTGTCTGAAGTTTTGCCAATTCATGATGGATTTTTACATATATTATAGAGGGTAAAATTGTATTTTAATTGAAGCAATGAAATTATACCAAGAGAGTGAGATATTACCATTTTTCTTTATCTCATCATGTGTCTTGGCTTCCTTCCCACCATACTAGTGTTGTACCCTCTAGTCTAAAGGAAGCTAGTTGTATCTTTGTATCATCATCTTGAAGGTTATGAATTCCTAAATAGACCTCAAACTAACGAACCCAATTTTCCATCTTCTCTCCATTCACTTCACCATTATACATAGGCAGATAAAATTTAATATCAAGTTTTAAAAAGGGTTTTTTAATAATTCCTTTTGTGGTAGGTTGATGAGTATTTGTAAGGGTTGTAGTAGTGGAAGAGGATGAATATGAAGGTGAAGATGGTGGTGAGAATGTTGGTGGAGTATATTTTGTCTTATCACCATTTCCATTACCTCCTCCTCTTGGAGAAACCTCTCCTCTTGGAGGCTTGGAGTTTTCACCCTGCAACCTTGTGTTTCGCTCTTCATAGAGGACCTTCACCGCCTTTTTCATGTCAAAGAAATCCTTCCTAAAATCCTTCTCATCCTTTAAAATTTTATCAATTCCTCCTTTATGATACATGCTTACTGAAGCTTCTATTACAAGTGGAACTGAATCTTGTGGTGGAAATTGTGGCAACTGTGCCCTCCTTATCCTTGCTCCAACTAGAGAACCTACACCCATAAGTTTGCCCTCTCCTCTCTTGAGCTTCAACCTTGTAACCATTTAAACACTTATAAAAAAAATTATTCCTCCTTGTACAAGTAAACCTAAATATCTGATAACAACTTGACCTGAATGGGAATATTAGTTTTGTTGTGCTAAGATCCAATGTAGAATATAAAGAATGTGTTTGAGGATGATGAGGTTAATTGCAAGTTTAACATGAGTTTTTATGTGTTTTTATGTTAATTTCATGAGAAAATTAAAATAAAGAAAAAACTAAAAAATAGCCTCTAACAGACAGGGACATCACCATATATAGTCACAAAACACAATATGATGAAGGAGTTCACATCGTCTAGGCTACTTCTCCTTGTTCCAACTTTCTATGGCATGGACCTCTTATATTATGCTCCAAATTGTGATTACATGTGTTTACAATGATCAAATAACTCTGAAAAATGTTCCATTAGCTCCAAAATACCCAAAAATGCATGTTTAGGTTATTTTTGCATCGAATTTGGCCAAAAAATGGAGAAGTTATGACTTCCCCTAGTTGCTCCACTATGCGTTCCACATTTTCCCCAAAATTTTGCACCATCCTACAAATCCACTTGCAATTCATCTAACTGAGCACCAATTTTGCCAAAAATTGGCTGAAATTGTCGGAGCGCTTAAACGCCTAATGATGCCTTAAATCCATTAAATTAACCATAAATATATGGTTTAAAGATATATATATATATATATATATATATATATATATATATACATATATATATATATATTAAATAAGCTGCACAGTTTTGTTTCTAATCATGGATGGTTATCTAAAATGGTGAACACATGGGTGTGGTTTTCTTAGACATGGTTACTCTGGAAGTTAGTCAACTAACAGTTTGGGTGGTGGTCTTGGAGGAGTCACATGGCGTCGTCTAGTTGAGCAGTTACATTAATGGTTACGAGCGGGGGCACGGGGCTAGCCTCCCGCCCGTGGTCCCACCTTCGATGGTGACCAGGGTTGGGGCTAGACCCCAACCCCCTCCCCCCAATGCGAAAACAATGTTAATACAAAACCATATGCAACATAATATATCTTAAGAATCATATACGGTAGTGTGATGGTGACTCTTGGTGCTTGCTACTCGGTGCTCAAGGGGTTGACCATAACTTTCTCCATTCAGACTTGACCCAAAAATTTTTGGCCTCCCATGCTGCCACATGGCACCCTCTGCTTGGGCCACGTGGAAACATGTGGTTTGCCACATGCCCAACCAATAAGATTCAACCAAAAATGAACCAATGAAAACATACCACCTGGAATCATCTTATTCAATGAAGAATACCCCATTGACCAAGTCAACTATTCAGTCACCCTACCATGTAGCCATGCCTAGTCAGTTGTACAGACTATAGACTGAGTTGTCCTACATTTTGTTTTTTTAATTTTCCTATTGGACAAAGTGGACAAAACACATTTATGGGAGCATACAGTGTTTGGATTCTGTGAAACGAGTTGTGATAGATTCAAACAACAAGATATACATGGTCGTTCAGGTTCTACATTGATCTGACAACTTCAATTTTTTAGCATAATTTTGAGCACCTGATCACTGAGGAAGGTTACCAATAAACTAGTTCCCCCCCAGATATTCCTTTCTGCTAACAGATTCAAATGGTTTTGTTTTGCGGCTCCAAGGAGATACAACAGTTCCAAGGAATGAAACACCATTGACCACATAAGACAGGCTAGGTGTTCGACCACTACTAATGGGATAGCCACTGAAAACAAAAGAATTGATCAAATATGAACCTTATTGTACCATTGATTGCATGGGGGTTGTAATTTCCCTAGTATGTGGATAAGTATTAGAGAAATTCCCCACCCAATCCATAGAAGTGGGGAATCTAGAGAAGGTGAATTAAGAAATGGATTCCAACCAAATGGTTTGTTGAAGTTCATCGAACTAGGAACACCAAGTCTTAACAGGAAAGGAGTCGGTGTAGTGGGGGAAAAAAAATGCTGACCACCACCCCAAATGTGTGTAGCTAAGTTTCCCAAATGAAACGTAGGATATACACTAGGATGACAAACAATATGTGTGGAAATTGAGACATGTGGGTTAAATGGCAGTAGAGCAAAGGTCTCCACAAAACAAGATGAATCAATAGCAGTCATCATGATGCTTAAAGGGGAAACTAAGGAAGACATGGAAGGTGTTTTCATTTGAGATAAATGTGGTCACTAATCATGCCAAAGCATCTATAATGTTTTTTTTTGTTTTATAATTTTGGAGGACCAATGTATAAGATAACTTTTAGCAAACAGTTATTGATTAAATCTTCTAGATAATATCAATAATTATAAGTAAGGGTTGTTTTTTAGTCTCACACGGTAATTTAGATTTTGTAAATGGTTAAGTATACTTATGTAAGAAGATATGATTATCAAACATTCAGATTGAATTATTTAATTAATCATAAGCTATAAAATCTTTAAACAATGTTCAAAATTTCAACAAAATACATTTAAAATTATCAAGATGCTGACAATTTATAAAGGAAAGGGACTTACATCAACAAACTATTAAGTAAATCATTCTTTATATTGATAATAACTTTAGGAGGAATTATAAGATAATTGAAACATAGTTGATCTCACCAAATTATCTTGATAATAATTAAACATATGAAGAGACCAAATGTATGAAAACTGGAAAAACTCATAGAGAGAATAGAGTTGTATGAGACACATTCATAATCCTTCTTCTAGTATTGATGATCAAAAATCTTCTACAATTTTTTCTTACAAAAATTCACTTATCCAAGGGTGCAACCCTTAATAACTAGAAATGAGAGTAATTTATACTAATTTCAAAAACTTAAAAGTATCATAACTTATTACAATAATAGAATAAACAATAATAGAAGAAGGAAACAAATAGATGAGGTGTCTCTGTTTTCTCATAAGTTGTTGATGACTTGGCCCCTTTTGATGGAAGTTGTTTCACACTAGACCCTTGAAAATCTGATGTGCGAACAAGCTATTAAAATCACCTTTTACTCAATGCTCTCTGTTGGCTCCCCGTTATTGCAATATTGGAAAGAAAAAAATTTGCAGGGAACCATATCAAACCACTTTGGAATCCAAGGGCCTAGCCTTCGTGGACTCAGAGAGGGCTCTCTCTATTTTTGTGTTTGTAAATGATTTATCTTTATGCTTATGTTATCTGATTTTAGGCTAGTTATGAAGTTATAGGACTATTTTTTTTGTTTGGTTGGTTAATTGATTGTGTGATTAAGTGGTTGAGTATTTCAGTTAAGTAGATAGACTGTGGGAAGCACTAATCCATTGGGCTATGGAGTAATAAAAGGATTTAATTGTTCATCAACTCTACAAGGGTTTTCATAGGGCAAGCTAACTATATTAAGTGGATCTCTTAGATTAGATGAAATATGAAATATGAAATGACAGTAAGTTGTGAAATCAGTAAACCTAAAGGGAAATTAAGAATCCTTTAATGCTACTTCAACAAGAAAAGCCTTTTAGGTAACTGTTTAACAAGAACCAAAGGAAAAGGAAGACCATATACTTCTTTGGCCAGACTCTACTATGTAAACCTTGAGACAACAATCCAGCAATTCTAGAGTTACTTTCAGAAAAAGAAAACATTCAAGATAACAGTTAGTGAAACTAAAGAGCAATTAAGAATTCTTTAATCAAACTTCAAACATCTCTAAAGCAATAGGTTAAGCAAAACCAAAGGACAGGGCATACCATAGACTTCTTTGGTTGACTCTACTAGGTAAACTTCAAAGAAAGACCTAGAAAATAACATTTCAAGCAAAACCAAAGGATAGGGCATACCATAGACTTATTTGGCTAGAATCTACTGAATCATTTTCAAGGTAGCAAGCTAGGTGGATATGGACAGCAATTAAGAATTCTCTAATCAAACTTGGCAGAAGAAAACATTAAGATGAAAGAAACAGACTTTATTAAGGTACCAAGACAACATATTTTAATCTAAATTTTATGTTCTTTTATCAGAGAAATGATGGAGAGTATGGAAAACAGAAGGGAAAACATCAACAAAGAAGGATAACTTCAACATTAACATAGATCAAGAATCTTGTGAACGTGCTTGTATTACTGATGTCCAAAATAGTTACATTACTCCAGTGCAATACATCTCTGCAACTCATAGTTTTATCAGATCCAGCCTAGTAGCTCATGAAAAAGCTCAGCAACCACTAATCAACCAAGACTAAAATGATTAATACATGCAGTATTTATCTGGAAAATGAGGAGGATGCCCTAAGCTAGGGTTTCAAATTTGTATTTATTATAGAGTTATTATTATCTTGACCTTTGATACCATGCAAGGCCCAAGGAAAAATATATGTGACTGACTCACTGTAATAATGACTTCCTAATTTACTATTGAGCTAACTTTGCAATATTTTTGACTTTTAAGGCTTTTCATTAACTTTTACAATAAATTTTGAGTAGCTAGGAAATATCTCTGACTCTTTCAATAACTGTGGTTGCCTTTATTTGAGTAAAATAAGATTGTAGGTGTCCAAAGTGTTTATGAGAAGTCGAGGTTGTCTTTATTTAGCATTCGGATCTGTCTTATGTGTTAATCTGACTTTGATTTATCCTTAAAACTATGTTTAGCCTTTAAAAACTTGGATTTATCTTTTGTTTATTGTCTTACAAATTTTCCTTCGCTGATTTGTCTCCTAAACTCTGCTTTCTTCTATTTAATTGCTTTAAACTTTCGTTAAATTTGGTCTTTGTCCTTTAATCCTACTTTCCTTATCATTAACCTTTGATTTGATATTTAATTCTTTAACCTCTCACTGACTGTGTTCCTTCATTTGGTTTTATCCCTGCATGCCACTGTCATAAACATGTTTATTGCTTTGGTGTGTTTAAATGACCACCAATGGTCATGATCCATTGGTGTTCATGCATTGATCTGGTGCTCCTAGTCCCTTTGATTAACAGACTTCCTAGATCGCCACCAGGGGAGTATGTAGAACAATTTCGGGACCTCATAAATTCAATTTATGCATTGATCCCTTGGTCACCTGCACATTAAAATCAACTTATTAATTTAAAACCAGTGTTTGTGCCTTTTCCGTGTTTGTTTATGACCTTTCTATATTTTGGAGAGTTTGCAGAGGGTTCAAGGTGGCTATGGGATTTTATGACAAAGGCAGAGGGCTTTAGAATGTTTGAATCAAGGTTGTTTCAGGTTTTGGTGGGATGCAGTAAGGTGGTTTTTGCACGGGATGAGAGGCGGTGAATGGTTTTGGGCGGAGGGACATGATGCCATAAAATGAGTGCCACGTGGTAGGAGGGGACGGTAATAAAACCGCCCTTATCACAAGGTTTGGTTTTTTAAGCCCCACGATGTTGAAAGTGTGATATGTCACGTGGGCTGTTGGATCATGAGGAATTGATCCAATGGTGGTTGGGGAAATGATGAAGCGGTGGGTTATAATAAAGTAGGGGGTTACTGTTTACGTGGGTCTTTTTATAATGCGTGTCCAGGTTAAGTAATAACAGAGGCGCTTATTACTGTGCTGGGGTTAAGTGTTATAGGGCACGGGAAAAAGGATTTTTAAAGTGGGGTAATAGATATAAATGGGTGTCGATTATATTTAAATAAAACAGAGTTTTATATAAAACAATGGGGCCTGAATAATATAATTTTTATTTAAAACAACGTAAACAAGAATTTTTTACATTGTTTTAATGGAATGAGAGAAAATGATGAAGATGAGATGGTTTAGTGGGGAAAATGGGGCTTTAGGTAGGGATAAGGGTAAATATGAGAGGATTAAGCCCAAACGTAATTTTTCAGGGTAGGAGGGTAATTTACAGAAGGCAGAATGAGATATAGTGAAAAAGGTTTTAATGAAGATAATGAAGACAGTGAGATTTCTGAGAATGGTTGAAAGTCAAGGAATTTTATTTTCAACAGATTATATAAAATTCATAATCACCTAGTGATGCTGTGAATATAGGAGACTAACAGTGGCTCAAGCTATGGAGGGAAGCTCCTTTAGGAGGTTTCAAGAACCTCAGAGTTCATATCTCTAGAACTTGTAGATCAATTCCTTGTTTTCACTCGACAGATTTCTCTTTCTGCAATTGTTGATCTGTTACTATTCTTAGTAACTGTGACCTTTAAATCTTGGAAATCATGCTTTATGCAACTCAATTCTACCTGCTCATCATTATATCCTAACATTTTTTCTTCTTTTGGGTGCATGTTATATTCACAAACCCTTGACATCATTTTTCTTTTCAAAGGAAAAACTATCTTTTTCTACCCTTTTATCATCCAAAGGCTCAGATCAGACTGATGAGATATTTTATTCTCTACCTAATCTACTTACCTCTGAAGATTAAACAGTTTGACAGATTTTCATTCTCTAATCTACCAACAGGAAATTTAAAAATAAATAAAATCAAGTTAAAAGCGGTTACGATTGTCATGAAGCCTTGACATTTTGGACAAGTTGCGCATAGATTTATTTTGCAAAAGTAAAACTAAAAGCCCGGGAACTATAATCTAAAATTTTTCATTTATCCCTTTATTACCTTCTTGGTTGCAGGTTATGCTTGGGAACCAATATCTTCTCTTGTCTAACTACTGATAAGCCAAGATTAAATAGTTTGGAAAATCTTATATTCTATCCTATCAATAGAAATTAAAAATTTGCTCAATCATGATTAGGCTACATGATTGAACAAGAATTTTTCAAAAGTAGTGGCATTTGGACTTACACACTTTCAGAAACTTTTTTTTTTTGTTATGGGGCTTTATCTTTTTCTTTTCATCTGCCCTCTTTTCTTTTTTTTTTCCTTTTTGTGTTTATTTTTTTGAGTTGTTATCTTAGACAATGTTATATACAATGAATAAAGCTTTAAACTGAATTTTTTCAACTGAAATAATGCTTGAGCACCCTGCCATTGACAGGACCTCCAAAAATTTTTGTTCCATCCATCTCTTATAGGAAAAATGCATTGTTACCTCTTACAGAATGGATGATGTATGGACCTTTCCATAGATTGTCAAATTTTCCATGATTGCCTTTGTCCTCCCTTCTTGAATCCAAATTAAGTACTTTGTCTCCAATGCTGAAATAATTTTCCTTGGTCCTTTTTTCAAAAATATTCTTGATGTTTTCTTTCACTTGCTATGTTCTATTGTACACTTCTCTGGTTTTCTACAGCTGGAAAGTTTGGTTTATTCTTCTTTGAATATCATTTTCTTCATACTGTACTTATTGAATGAGCTTCATCACTGGCACTCCCAAAATTGTTGGGAAGATTACATCTGCTCCATATACTAGTTGATAGGGTGACATAACAATTGAATTTTTAGTTATTAATCTATCTGCCCATAGTGCATGTACTAGTTTGTTGTGCCATGATTTCTTATTCTCTTCCAGCAACTTTTTAATGATGTTCACCATTTTGTTTTTTGAGGATTCAGCCAGCCCATTAACTTAAGGGTAATAAGTTGTAGAATGTCCCAATGTAATCTGATATTTGTGGCAAAATTCGACCATTTTCTTAGATCTAAAGATGGGAAAATTTTCAGTAATGATTTTTCTAGGACAACCAAATCTAGATAGATCATGTTTTTCAAGGAATTTGATAATTACCGAGTCAGTGGCAGTTCTAGAATGAATGGCCCTTATCCACTTTGTAAAATAGTCAGTTGTAGTAAGTATCCATTTGTACTGGGTAGAGGAGGCAGGGTAGATTTCTCTAATAAAATCAAGGCCCCATTGTTGAAAAGGAGCTTCAACAAAAATTTCATGTAAAGGCAATGGCAGCAGTTTTCTTTTGCCTTCAAAATTTTTGCATTTATGGCAGGAAATTACCATTTTATGGATGTCCTGAAAGAGGGTGGGCTAGTAGTAACCAACTCTAAGGATTTCATTGATAGTGGTTTTCCAATAGAGGTTGCCTCCACATTCTTCTTCGTGAATTTCATGCTTGATGCTATCTTCATCTTCTTCTGGCAAACATTTAAGCAATACACCACCAACATTTTTTCAATATAAAATTATATCTAAAATGCAGAAATTTACAACCTTTAGCTTTAAGAATCCGTCCTTTGTTTTGGAAAAACCAAGAGGAACATTAAGATTAAAAAACACATATAATATATCAGCATACCAATATGAGTTCAGAAATGCTTCCTCAATAGGTGGAGTTTCCATCTGATCTTGTTCATCCAGTGCATTAATCATATTAATGTCTAGTGCTTGAAAATTTGTTTCAACCATGAGTTTAGCTAGTACTTTCCCTTTGATTAACTTGGTGGGCCTGATTTCCAGATCATATTCTAAAATAACCACAATCCACTTACCTCTTTTTCCATCAGGATCTTATGTGACTATGTCTTTTACCATTGTATGAGGCACAAAGGCAATGATGTGTGAATGCAGGATGTATACTCTAAAATCTTTCAATGCCTTGATTAAGGAAAAATCAAAATATTTCCTTGCTTCTATGTTCCATTTGACTATTATTTCTCTTTTAAGCATATTAGTGATGTTTCTTAGGAGTTCTACAAGATTGGGTATGAAACTTCTTAAGAAATTTATATTCCCAATGAAATATTGCAGATCTTTGATGTTTCTTGGATGACTAATTTGCAATATTCCCTCAAACCTTTTTGGGTCAATCGTAATCCCTTATTCAGATATGATGTGGCCTAAAATTTTTCCTTCTTTAAGGCCAAACAATGTTTTCTTGGGATTCAAAAACAAACCATGTTTTCTGCATTTTTGAAAGACTTTTGTTAGGTGAGCTAGGTGTTCTTCATCAATTTTTGAGTAGAATGTGATGTCATCATGGTATATCACAATGAAGTATCTTATTTATTCTGAGACAGCAATATCCATTGCACTTTGGAAAGTAGTTCCAACATTCATTAAGTGAAAAGGAATTTTAACAAATTTGAAGGTGCCACAGGGTGTGGTGAAAGCTCTCTCTTGTTGATCATATGGATGTACTAGCACCTGATTGTAACCTGAAAATCCATCAAGAAAAGATATTCTCTTGGAGCCTACTACCCTTTGCCATATATGATCCATTTGTGGTAAATGGTAGTTGTCCTTCACGGAGGCTTTGTTTAAATTTTTGAAGTCTATGAATAACCTAATTTCTTCTGTTTTATTCCTCAATGGTAAAATATTTGAAACCCATTCTGAGTATCTATGTGGGACTATTATTCCAGCATCATACATTTTTCATATTTATTTCTCAACCAGTGGCAGTTGCACAGGGTTTAGTCTACGAAGTGTCTTTTTGAAGGGCTTCTGGTTTTCTTTTAGAGGAGTCTTGTGTTGGATTATCTTAGTGTCATAGGACTTTAGATCCTCATAGCTCCAAGAAAACACATCAGTGAATTATTTGAAAAACTCAATGTATTTATGTTTTATATGAGCTAGAAGTGCCTTGGATAGTTTTATCATTTTGGGTTATTCCTCACTACCTATATCACATTCTTCTATTTTAGCTTCAACGGATTCCATTTTTGGCTTCCTACAACATCATTAAAGTCAAACAGCTCTTCTAGAGGAACCAGTCCCTTCGGAAAATTATTATCTTTGGACTATAGTACTTCAAAATCTCATTTTTCTGAGTCTATGCACAGTTCTATATCATGTGGGTATTCCGTTTTTAATAGATTTATATTATCTTAATCAAGAGGTTCTTCCTTGTAAGCTTGTTCCTCAGCAGAGAAGTCTTCTTCATGATCTGAGTCTAAATTTTGAATTCCAAACTCATTTCTGGAGTACAGGAAATCTTGAATCTGTTTATCCCCTTCAAAAAATTTCCAATATTTTATATTATCACGGACTGGTAGTCTATATTTGACTTGTACTATGTATTGTTTGTTATGATAAGGGTTTTGACAAGTACTGGTTGCAAATGCCAGACCGTTGGCAAGGATGTTTTGATTTCTTGGGACAAAAGTAAGATCATATTATTTGAATGTTTTTAATAGGTCAAGGGAATCATTCCTATATGTTCTTAATATGGGATGCTTATCTGAATATTCTCCCTTAATCTGCCTAATGACTAGCTCAGAATCCCCATGAATAGAAATCCTTTTGGCTCCTAATTTCTTGAGTAATTGTAGCCCTAGGAGAAGTGTCTCGTATTATACTATGTTATTTTTACATTGAAAATTCAGTTTATATGAATGACCCTCTACATGATTGTTTTTAGTGTTATGTAACCAAACACCTGCTCCTAAACCATTTTTACCACAAGAGCCATCAAAGCTTATGCTCCAAAGAGGTTTAATTTCATATTTTCCATTATGTTCAGCATTATGTTGTTCATTGTGGCTGCCACTATGTTGGTTATTTTCTATTCAGGCTAACTATTCTGACTATTCCTCCTCTTTTTCCTCTTCTTGTTCAACCGTTTTCTCATTTTCCATCACTTGTTCATTAATGTTTCCATCATTGTAAAGGATAAATGAATCAAGGTCTATGTGAATGGAATAAAGAGGGGAGTTATCTAGCTTTCCCTGATTGTTGACCATGTATTTCACACGAGTCTCCCTATATAGTCTTCTTGGTTGGCTAAAGACCAGTATGGTAGAATAGATCATGTCCATTTGGAGGGTGCCTTGAAGTTTAGCTCCCCATGATTGAAATTAGTATGCCATATTTAGGAGGAATATTAGCCACTACAATATCCATTACTAAGCTTTTGGCTGGTATTTTTGCTAGATTAACGCAAAGATCTTTGATTAGGCATAGATATTTAACTCTACTAGAATCATAAGAGTATAAATCTTTGTATGGTCTAGTTATATCAAGGCCTAGTCTTTCCATTACTACCTTTGGCATGAGGTTATGTGAAGCTCCTGAATCTAACATGGCATTTTGGAGGATTTTATCATGGATATTAAAACTGACATGAAATGGAGGGACACCTCCCTCTTGAAATTTACATTCTACTTCAAGTCCAAATAGAAGTTCAGGTTTGTCATCATTTAAATTTATAGAATAAACATTTTCTCCTATGTTTAAAGCTTTAAAAACTTGGGATCTATATACATATTGAGTAACTAATTCTATAAGAGGTATGGAGATTTTTATCTTGGAAATTTCATTCTCAATACTGAAAGGTGTCTGTGTTTTTGAAAGGTTCAAATCTGTCCTATTAGACACTATTTTTACAACAATTTCATCTTGCTAATTTTTATTTGGAGTCTCATTTAAAACAGTTTTGTTAGGGCTACTAGCTGGATTTCTAGTGCTGCTTTGGTCACCACTATGCTGGTTGTTTTTGTTTTTACTTATATCAGAACTTTCAGCCACTATGTGTGGGTTTTCTACTATCTTATTAGGAATATTTTCAGGGATATGACTTTCCTCTAATTCTTCAATCACCCCCACTAAATTGATATGACTTTCCTCTAATTCTTCAATCACCCCCTCATCCTCATCAACATAGTTTTCTTGGAAACGAGGCCCGATTTGATGATTAGGACCTCTCTGCCTTATTTGAGGGGGAGTTATCCTAAAGTTTTGGTTTTGGTTCTAGTTTTTATTTATGTTTTTATGAGCTATTTGGTTTTCTCTGGGGTAAGATCTCTCATTCACATTCATCCTCCCCATCATCCTTTTCCATGGTTTTAACTAGTTTATCAATCTTTGTATCATATGTGGAGACTGCAACTTCTTCCCTATATATGACTCTCTTTTCATTTTTCATTCTAGCTGTTTTCTCAATCAGATTGGCTTCTACACCTACTAATCCCCTCTCCATGTCTTCTAATGTAAGGGGTCCTCTTTCTCTTAATTTATAATCCATCTCTAGATCAAAACCGTTGAGAAATTTCATCAATGCTAGACCTTGTGAAGGTTTCATGTGTGTAGGGAGGGCATTGTATACACTATTGAACCTAGTCCAGTATTCTTGGACACCTTCTCCAATGTTTCTCTTAATGTTTTCATATTGTGATAAGATTTGGAGAGGGTTCTTATTTACTTCCCATTTGTTTATGAATAGTTGATGAAAAGTAGTGAGGTCATTTATGCTATTAGGGGTTAAGCCTTTGAACCATTTTCTTACTTCTCCCCCTAAGCTTTGAGAAAAAATTCTTATTTTAACAGTTTCGTCATCTATTTCTTGTTTTTCAAAGTAGTCGTTCATCCTATCCACATGTTGTTGAGTAGTAGTAGAACTTATTGCATCATATAAGGGAAATTTGGACTAATAGTCCTATGGTAGGACAACTAAAGGAAATGGTAGACCTAATGGAGCATACCATGTTGCCATGATTTAAGGAAACAAAGGAGGGTTAATAAGTGGAGGATTGACAAAAGGGGGTAAAGGGTTAAAATGGGGAAGGTGAATGGTGGGGGAAAAGGTTAGTACAAAAAGATTCTATTGTAAGCTGGATGGGTATAAAACTGTCTATGTGATCCAGTTCTGAGATCTAGTTGTAGACAAGATTTGTTCTACGGGTGAGACAGAGAGGATATTCTGCAAGTTTTTTAGGTTTTCATGTAGGGAGCTTGCTCTGTGGATAGGTCTGATAATATTCAGACTTTTAGATATAATATATTTCCATAGGATGCTTTCAATATTGTCAACTATTTCAGGAGGGTTGGGGTCTGGATGGGATTTGGTATAGATTCTTCTAGAAGCCATAACTTAGACCCAATGTTTAAAGAGGTTAAAAGTTTATAACAATTTTGAAAAAAAAAATTGTGAAAGAAATACTTAATCCACAAAGTATTATTGAATGGGATCTATTGAGGTTTAATGATATCAGGATTTATCAATAATTCCCTAGTGGAGTCTATATAAAACTAGTGGAATCAGCAGGCCTACTCAAAACCAGTGAAGACACCAGGTGGAGGACTTTAAATTGTTTTATGCCTAGATGTTGTCCACCATCAACAACTAGGTACCATTCTTGGCGAATATTTGAGTCATCTAAATTTCAAAAGGTGTTTTCTAAGTCCTTGAGGAAATATTAAGCTATTTTAATAACTCAGTCCCCCGCATGGTCGCCACTATGTTGGTTCCCCGTGATTTGAAAGATTGACAAGAACAAATCTGTAGGGAACCACGTCAAACCACTTTAGAGTCCAAGGACCTAGCCTTCCTGGACTCAGAGAGGGATCTCTCTATGTTTGTGTTTGTAAATGATTTATCTTTATGCTTATGTTTTCTAATTTTAGGCTAGTTATGAGGTTCTAGGACTCTTTGTTTTTTTTGGTTGGTTAGTTGATTGCGTGATTAAGTGATTTAGCATTTCATTTGAGTAGATATACTATGGGCAACATTAATCCATTGGGCTATGGAGTCATAAAATGATTTAATTGTTCATCAACTCTATAAGGGTTTTCATAGGGAAAGCTAATTATATCAAGTGAATCTCTTAGATTAGATTAAATGTGAAATGACAGTAAGTTGTGAAATCAGTCAAGATAAAGGGCAATTAATAATCCTTTAAATCTACTTCAACAGGAAAATCCTTTTAGGTAACTATTTAAGAAGAACCAAAGGACAGGGCAAACCATAGACTTATTTGGACAAACTCTACTAAGTAAACCTTGAGACAACAATCCAACAATTCTAGAATTACTTTCAGACAAGGAAAACATTCAAGATAATAGTCAGTGAAACTAAAGAGAAATTAAGAATTCTTTAATCAAACTTCAAAGATCTCTAAATCAACAGTTTAAGCAAAATCGAAGGAAAAAGCATACCATAGACCTCTTTGGCTGACTTTACTAAGTAAACTTCAAAGAAATACCTAGAAAATAACATTTCAAGGAAAACCAAAGGACAGGGCATACCATAGACTTCTTTGGTTGGACTCTACTGAATCATTTTCAAGGCAACAACCTAGGTTGACCTAGAGAGCAATTAAGAATTCTCTAATCAGACCTTGTATAAGAAAACATTAAGATGAAAGAAACAGACAGAATTAAGGTGCCAAGACAACATATCTTAATCTAAATTTTTTGTTCTTTTATCAGAGAAATGATGTATAATATGGGAAAAAGAAGGGAAAAAATTGATAAAGAAGGATAACTTCACCATTAACATAGCTCAAGAATCCTATGAACGTGCTTGTATTACTAATTTCCAAAATAGTTACAGTACTAGAATTCAATAGATATCTACAACTCAGAGTTTTATCAAATCCCGCCTAGCAGCTCATTAAAAATCTCAGCAACCACCAATCAACCAACACTAAAAATGAATAATACATGCAATATTTATCTGCAAAATGAGGAGGTTTCCCTAAGCTAGGGTTTTAGATTTGTATTTATTACAGAGTTATTATTATCTTGACCTTTGATACCATGCAAGGCCCAAGGAAAAAATTTGTCATTAGCTAACTATAATAATAACTTCCTAATTTACTGTTGGGCTAAATTTGAGATATTTTTTACTTTTGAGGCTTTTCATTAACTTTTACAATAACATTTGAGTAGCTGGGAAATATCTCTAATTGTTTCAATAACCGTAGTTGCCTTTATTTGAGTAAAATAAGGTTGTTTGAGTAAATAAGGTTGTAGGTATCAAAAGTGTTTATGATAAGTAAAGGTTCATTTTCTTTAGCATTCAGATCTGTCTTCTGTGTTAATATACCTTTGATTTATCCTTAAAAATGTGTTTAGCCTTTAAGAACTTGGATTTATCTTTTGCTGATTGTCTTACTATTTTTCCTTCGTTGATTTGTCTCCTAAACTCTAATTTCTTTTCTTTAATTGCTTTAAACTGCCTTTAACTATGGTATTTTTCCTTTAATCCTTCTTTCCTTATCATTAAACTTTCATTTGATCTTTAATTATTTAACCTCTCACTGACTGTGTTCCTTCATTTGGCTTTATCCCTGCATGCCACTGTCATAAACCTCTTTATTGCTTTGGTGTGTTTAAATGACCACCAATGGTCATGATCCATTGGTGTTCATGCGTTGATCTGGAGCTCCATTCCCTTTGATTAACAGATTTGCTGGATCGTCACCCAGGGAGTCTGTAGAACCATTTTTGGACCTTAGAAATGCAATTTATGCATTGATCCCTTGGTCACCTACAAATTCAACTAAACTTATTAATTTAAAAACTACGTTTGTGGATTTTGTGTGTTCTTTTATTTCTTTTTGAGATTTTGGAGTGTTTGCAGAGGCTTCATGGTGGCTACAATGTTTTATCGCAAAGGCACAAGCCTTTGGAATGTTTGAATCAGGGTTGTTTCAAGTTTTGGTAGGAGGCGATAAGGTGGTTTTCCCATGGGATGAGAGGCAGTGAATGGTTTTGGGCAGAGGGATGCGATGCCATAGAAAGACCGCCACATGGTAGGAGGGGACGATAATAAAACCGCCTTATCGCAAGGTTTGGGTTTGTTAAGCCCCGTGCTATTGGACGTGCGATATGTGATGTGGGCCATTGGATCACGAGGAATTGATCCAATGGTTGTCGGTGAAATGATGAAGTGGTGGGTTATAACAATGAGGTGCCTGGAAGGATAGATGGAGAAGGTCTTGAATGTATGGTGTGGGTCAGGACATATGATAGCGGGGGTTTAAGGTAAAGTAGGGGGCTAGTGTTTACATGGGTTTTTTTATACTTCGGGCCTATTAAGTAATAAGTGGAGGCACTTATTATCATGGTGGGGTTAAGTGTTATAGAGCACGGGAAAAATTATTTTTAAAGTAGGGTAATATATATAAAGGGGTGTCGAGTATATTTAAATAAATCAGAGTTTTATATAAAACGATGGGGCCCAAATTGCATAATTTTTATTTAAAACAATGTAAAAAAGGATTTTTTACATTGTTTTAATGGAATCAGAGAAAATTATGAAGGTGAGGGGGTTTAGTGGGGAAAGTGGTGATTTACGTAGGTATAAGGGTGAATATGAGAGGATTAAGCCCAAACATAAGTTTTTAGGGTAGGAGGGTAATTTACAAAAGGCAGAATGAGATATAGTGAAACAGGTTTCAATGAAGATAATGAAGCCAGTGAGATTTCTGAGAATAGCTGATAGTAAAGGAATGATATTTTGAGCAGATTATAGAAAATCCATAGTCACCTAGTGATACTGTGAATACAGGAGACTAACAATCTCACAAAATTTATCCCATTGATCTTGACTTGGGATTTCTACACTCATCATCTTTCTGAAAATTTCATCTACCTCTGTATATTTGTCAAAAGTTGGTCTTTGAATGAATAAATGTTTTATTTGATCTTGAATGATCAAATCAAGCTGCAAAAAATCAAGAAATGATTTCCCTGGAACTTGTCCTTTGATACCTGCAAATTTTTACCTATCTATTGCAACTGTGTATAACATTTTACAGTAATATTCTAATTTAATCAACTTATAATCTAATCCTACTAATCCTGATAGTCCTTTATGATTAAAAACATTAAAATTAGTATGAAATATTTGAACAATAGTTTTCAAAGGTTCACATTTGGTTTTCAATTGGTTGATTAAATTTCTTTTCTGTAAAACTTTCTTCATCTCCAAAATTGTTGCAGTTTTGTCTAGTATGTTTATTTCTTCCAAGTCTTCTCTATTCTTTGAGTTCAGAACCTTGATCATGTTAGTGGTTTCACTTGGCTTATTTTTTAGATTCTCTTTTTTCCATTCAATGGCTACTCTTCATTTTGTGATTATCTCTTTATATTCTAAGATAATATGTATGGATGGCCATACCTCTGTCATAGACTTTATAATAACTTCCTAGATGTTCTTCTTAGCTTCAACCAGAGTACATGCAATTGGAGATTCAATCTCTATTTATTTTATCTTGAGTCCTAACTGATGATTCTTTTGCATTTCCTCCTTGTATAAAGTATCATTTTTAATATTATATGACTCAAGAGTTTCAAACCTCTATTGTAACTTCACATGTGTCTACTTCTGAATAAGAAAATTTTGTGCCAATTTTGCTGCATCAGTTGTTTTCAAAGATGCTAAAAGCTATGTACTTGAAAAAGATGTTTGAGATGTTTTATTAGGATCAGTAGTCACCTGAAGTGTTGATTTCTCTTTCAGTAATTCTTCAATTTGTTCTTCCATATTTCTAATTTGTAAGATTTGATCAATGATCAATTTCATCATCTCCTCTTTTTTGTATTCATTCTCTGCAATATCCTTTGTCTGCAGATCTTCAGTTGAGGGTATTTTGAGTTGTTTGCATAGAGAAGAGACATCTACATTCTTCTTTTTAATGATTTCCTCAAACTCCTTGCAGTCTTGGGCCAATGAAGACAATCTTTCAATATTTAGCTGAGATTGAACATTTGATAATGCAACTTTCAGTTTGGAGAGTGACATGGATATTGTTGTCATTGTTGATAATAACATCTCTCAAGACTGCCTATGCATGTCCATCTGATCAATTGGATGGATTTTATTTGCATTAAAAGAGAACACATTCTTTTTTTACTCAACATGAGTCTTTGGAAATGGAGTTATTTCCTATAGAAAGGCCATTTGCATCCTTCCTTTCTCACTATCAAAGGCACTGAGAATCCTATGATGTGATGTCGATGTTTGCTTCCAGAATTGACTATAAACATCAGATTTCAATGCTTCATTCTTATGCTTGATTTCTAAGAATCTGGAGAAATTGTTTCTCTCTTCAGAAGAACTTGCATCTGAATGCTAGATAATATCCAGTGGTTCTCTTGCAGGTGATGATGATGGAGGATTTTTAGGAACACTTTCCAATGTAGAAACTTTATTTTCTCCCAAATCTATGATTTCTAGTTGTTCTCCCTTTGAGAGTAAGGTGGAAGCAAGCTTTGGCTTTCTATGTTTCAAGATAAATTCCTTGAGTATTTCTTTGGCATGTGGAGGCTCTTCTCTGACTGTCTTCTATTGCTTACTATCATGAACAAGGGTTTGCACATTAGAGGTTGAAATAACTTGTTTATATGCCTCCTGGAGAGTGCCTTAAACCCATTCATCTTAGTTCATATGTTTCTCTATTTCTTCTCTGGAGGTATGAGTGTAGGAAGTTGTCTTGATTTCAACTCTTAGAGCAGAAATAATGTCATGGGGGTCATAATACCAAGTAAAACTTGGTTGGAAACCCATTTTACTTAACATTGCATCTGCTTTAACACCAACTTCTCTAGTATTGTAGATAAAGGATCCAATGCCAGCTTTGAGCTTAAACTAAGATTTTCTATTTCCTGAGACAAAATGTATCTCATCCATGTTTAACATTTTTCTTGTGTACTCTAAAGATAAAAATCTCATGGGGACATATATTGGAAGCATATATGGTGGGATTTCATAGCCATATACTCTGATCTCTGTATAGTTTTGATATAGGTAACAATCACCAGTTTTAGCTTGCTCACTTGTGTGCAAGATCCTTTTGATTTCTTCCCCAATTCTGTGCTCTGATTGACTTGTAAGGAGCTTCCTTACTTGGTGTATTAATGACTCTATGAAATTTGTAAAAGAAGTTGTTGTTGATGAAGCTCTGACCAAATCTGTCCAGTGAATCACTAATTGATTCACTCCTTGTTCATCTTGCTTACTGAACTGGATAGGCACCATCTCTTCCTGTTGAAAAAGAAACATGTGAACAATTAGAGAAGTATAATTGAACACAAACTGTGTTGTAAAATTCATGAATTGTTCATGTATATTTTCAGCTAAGAATTGGTTGGAATTATACATGAACAAAGGTAATTTATCTTTGTTGAAGATATATAAGAACCCCATGATGGGGTCATCAACAAGTTGGTCATTTAGGTATCCTAATAGGTATGAAAGAATAGAGATGCATTGCTTGGAGGCTTCAGGAAATATTGGCGATGAGTATGGTGGATTTTTCTTGGGAAACTTTGTATCCTCAGGTAGGAATATCTTGAATATCTAGGCTCTCTCAAGGACAGATAGCTTATGATAAAGTTCAATGAGAGCAATAGGTGAAAAGTGGGATAAGGAATCAGATGAAGGAATGAGTAACATCTGGTTTATGGTTTTTCGGGATATGGTGATCAGAATGTTTCCATTCTGAGCCAGCAGTGATCTCGTTATAGGATCATATTTTTTCTTGCACCAGGTAATGAGATCAAGAAATGAGTGGGTCTATGGAATGGAAAATAGATGTAGCATGGACTCACAGAACCTGATAGGGTCCTGGTTATCTATGTGATTTTGTTTTAACCATAGATATAGCTCATGGAAGTCAAATTTACAATGAGAATATGTGACTTTGAAGAAGGCATCAACAAGGGGTATGAGGTCGAGGTTGAGTTGTGGTGTTGCAGCAGGGATTTATTTTGCAATTGGATTGGTGACCTTTAAAACTAGATTCACAATATGTACTTCTTTTGTAACTAGTTTCTTCGACTTACCTTTAGGGCTCATTTAGTTTTTAGTCTTGGCTTTGGGGGCCATGTTGACAGGTATATCGAATGAGGATACAGTTTTGAAGATCAGGTTGCAGAAAGGGTGACAGGGATTACGGAAGAGGGATAGTGGTCACAGAGTGAAAAGATGGAAATTCGTTTTAAAAAAAAAAAATTAGGGGAAAACTGATTTTGGAAGAGAAATTAAAGTGGTATTAGGCTCTCTACCAATGATTTTATAGAGTGTCATCTGGGTTTAACGGTTTGGTATATGTTCGTAGGAATTTAACAGCTCGGATGGGGGTTTAATGCCTAACAATGTTATTAAATGGTTCAGGAGCGGGCTTAATGGCCAATGGGCATCAAATGACTAAGCGTGGAACATTGGAGGATAATGGTTAGGTGATGTGGTGGGAGAAGATGGGATAGGAAACCAACAGTTATGGCATGGGGGGGGGGGGGGATTTTCCATTGGATGATGGCGTGAGAGGAAATAGTCATCAAAGGTAAAAACCATTGGTGGATTTTAGGGGGGCATACCTCCTGGTTTCCGGTTTGGGAGGAGGGGGTGCGGAAAAATACGGTGCTGCCACATCGATAAATGTGGAAGACATTAAAACCACACTTTGGACCCCCCCTTCGCATTAACAAGAAACAGTTGAGGGGGTTGCAAAGTGATCCTCTGTCGTAGATCTCAAGCGGGTGTGAGATCTATCATCCAAACATGTCAGTGCTTTACTCCTTTCATTTGACCCTTTTGTAATGTAGTGACTTTACAATAAAGTCAAATAAGAACTTATATATATCAAATTTAACAAATAAAAATTAAACCCATTTTTAAAGAATTTAACATTCATTAATTAACTTTTAAATCATTTTCGGTATTTGGCACATTTAAACATGCAACCATAGTTTTATTCTTTAAAACAATAAAGCATACACATTTTCTTTTATTATATTGCTTCCTTAACATTTTTTCTTCTTTTTTCTTTCTTTAGAGAAAATATATTCTAACATTTTATTCTGACATGGATGTACAAAAATATCAATTTTCCTAACATTTTTTTATTTTTCTTTTTCATCCATGTCCTAACTTAGCATTTTATTTTTTATTTTCTAAAATACCATGCTAAATTATCAAAACCAGATAATGTTACAACATCAGCTGCAAATGGGAGTCTTTTTTGTGGAAAAAAAACAAACTTGAAATGATAAAAGAAAATTATAATGTACAATGATGATGTAGGATCTCCTTCAGTACTGTATATAATGTTTCAAAAATATAACATTAATACGTAGTGCTGAGAACTATCGTTCCAAATTTTGTAGCACAAATGTGTTGTTTCCCTTTACCTCTGAAATGTTGAGTGGTCGAAACCATAGACTATCAAACTTGCCATGTTTACCTTTATCTTTTCTCGTAGCATCCCATCTTAAGACTAAATCCCCTTCTCTAAAATCTCATTCCCTATCCTTTCTGTCAAAAAGACTCTTCATCTTATTCTGATATTGTTGCGGGTAATATTACCCTATGGTCTTGGGTTGATAAAACTTCACATTTCAGGGGCATGTCATTACAAGAAGGACTCAATTAACCAAATTCTATGCTTTAAACTAGAAACTACAAGTTGCAAATCTTACCCAGATATCCTTCATTTGTAGTAGATCCAGCAGGGTGAAAACCCCCTACAACTCTTTGTGCTCCAAAATCTGTAAACCAACAAAGAAAAAACACAAAATCCTAGTTGTACAATAGATATATGTTCTAGATGTTAGTGAAAAGCATGCATAAGCTTATAATAACAATATTAAATGAACAATTTAAGATCATTACACATGTATAAAAGTTTATTAACACATAAAAATTAGGAACAAGATGGCTCTTCTATTACTAATGACATGTAAAGTAAACAAATGTGGAGATATCACATGAAATTTACCATGGCCTTCAAGCATACCGTCCTCTAAATCCGTCCAGCCCTAGCCTTGCAAAACTTCTTCCAAGAATAGTGCACAACGGATGTCACATAGGGTGAGTGAACATCTCAAGGAAATAAGGGTTTCCTAAATATATTTGGGAAGTGTAGGAGGCACAGGGAATATATCAGACTTGGATAGGACTCCAATATCATATAATATCTGTATATCTCTCTCTCTTTCCTTCCTTTGGGCCATTCCCTTGAGGGGCTTTTATAATCTCTCAAATTATTTTTTATAGTTGGGAACAGTTAGGCCATGTGCCGGGGTGGTTAAGTTATAGGAACAACCATAAACCCCACCTCTAAAATAGAGAAATTATATATATTTTTAATTTTTAAAAAAGCATAGGCTGTTCTCTATGAATGGGCTCGCGTATATACGTGGAAAATTTTGGGCAGAGTCGCGTATGGGTTTTAAGAAACTTTTTTTTTGAGAAATATGTCCAAGTTTGAGGGGAAGGGTTGCCCAAGGCCAATGGATAAGTCATAAAGTATATGATGGTGATAAATGATGCTATAAGAGATGCCTTGTAATATATGAGGTCAAAAGGGGTACATGATGGTCGAAATTTATTATGTGCATAGAAAGAACCTTGTGAGGACTAGAGAGGACTTCACCAGATTTCAGCCTGCCAAAAAAATAGTGAGCGAGATCAGAAATATAGCTCATGAGTGAGGCCGGCGTACCCATGCTCAGTGAAAGAAAAGCATATCCGCATATGAATTACAGGGCGGTAAAAGGTAAAGTACATAGTGAATCATCTTATCACTACTAGAAATTATAAGTCAAAATGAGGTCCAAGCATCAGATATAGAAGACTGATCAATGATGCTACAAAAGATATCTGATCACAAAAGTCACAACTGAATCTCCAAGTACTAAATCGTAAGTGGTGGAACAAATGGTACAACACGTAACTCAGGTGCCAACATATAATATGATATTGTGATGAAACTGCAACATATAAGGGTGAATGGTGTCACTGGTAGAAAACTAAAGGAACTATCAAAGTGAACCAAAGCATGCTGATGCAAACCAAAGGTATATATTCACTGACCACCATGGAAAAATTCTACACAATGGGAATAAATGAGCTGAAGTCGACCATGTGAGAAATCATTTGATTACAGGTAATTAATGTATATCGTTAACAAACGTGAACGTGAGACAACCCACTGGTAATGATAATGAGTGTCAAGCTTCCCCAGTATAATCTGTCAAGTGCGAATAGATGAGTTGAAGTCAAACACTTGAAATAATCCACTAATTAGGAGGCAATAATGTATCCTCACTGTCGATATCGAAGAGTCTGCCACTAATGACTGCAAACCCTAAGGTACTGACAAAAGGACTCTAGACCTTATTCCTAGAGCAATGAGTTAGAGTCGATGGGAAAATATCTGCTGGAAGGAAGGCATTAAGGCATCCCACATTAGTCCAGCGCGAGTGTAACCCACAAGCCCATATTTGGAAGGAATCGGATGAATTAAAGTGAGGTAACCAACCTGAATTATGTTTTCGCCATGCACAATATGAAGCTAGCGCATAGAAGAAACCCTCTAAACCAACCAATAATGAAGTCTAACAAAGAGGCGAGATATCCACCGATAGGGTCAAATAGAAATCAAGGTACTGTATGAATCCCAGGTGTGATAATGTAATTTGATGTCGGACACAAGGGAAACCACCCAGTCAAAGACCCATAATGATGATCAAATGCTGAGCACAAGGTCACTTATCAATGATGTAAATAGGGCCAGGGTGCAGCTATATGTTTACTCTAAGAGAAATATGTTCTAGTCGAAAAGAGACAAACCCACCAACAAGAAGTCAGTGGAGACCTTCTCAAACCAGCACGAGCAAAGGACCAAACATCTGATGTGATAGAAAAATATATTGACAAGACAGGGAAGGCCAACTGAAAAATGAGTCAAGAGACACCGCCGAAAGGCCAACTCAGGTTAAGTTCCCTTGAACAAAAGCATGACTGATGTTGAATATGGTAGTAGATGATAACATTGTATAATTTTTTCATGAGGGATGCACAAAAAAACCCCCATGTCATTAGAAGAGATAACCAACCGGGGGAGAAGTAACTCATGAAACAAGGTTATGGCGCCTCTTAATTCAAAAGCTAAATCCATCCCGAATGGAGACAAGACTTAGCTTTTTGTGCTTTGTTCAAGGGTGACACAACTGACACTGTAGCTCCCATCAAGTATGGAAGTAATATCCTGTTCCCGTTCTTTTTCAGATATTTAATTTTTTTGTCTTTTACATATTCAAAGCTTGAAAAAGAATAAAAGAATTTTATAGTGGGGTAATAGATATAAATGGGTGTCGATTATATTTAAATAAAACGGAGTTTTATATAAAACGATGGGGCATGAATAGTATAATTTTTATTTAAAACAACATAAAAAAGGATTTTTTACATTGTTTTAATGGAATGAGAGAAAATGACGAAGATGAGATGGTTTAGTGGGGAAAATGGGGCTTTAGGTAGGGATATGGGTAAATATGAAAGGATTAAGCCCAAACATAATTTTTCAGGGTAGGAGGGTAATTTACAGAAGGCAGAATGAGATATAGTGAAAAAGGTTTTAATGAAGATAATGAAGACAGTGAGATTTCTGAGAATAGTTGAAAGTCAAGGAATGCTATTTTCAGCAGATTATATAAAATTCATAATCACCTAGTGATACTGTGAATATAGGAGACTAACAATGGCTCCAACTATGGAGGGAAGCTCCTTTAGGAGGTTTCAAGAACCTCAGAGTTCATATCTCTAGAATTTGTAGATCAGTTCCTTGTTTCCACTCGACAGATTTCTCTTTCTGCAATTGTTGATCTGTTGCTATTATTAGTAACTGTGACCTTTAAATCTTGGAAATCATGCTTTATGCAACTCAATTCTACCTACTCATCATTATATCCTAACATTTTTTCTTCTTTTGGGTGCATGTTATATTCACAAACCCTTGACATCATTTTTCTTTTGAAAGGAAAAACTATCTATTTCTACCCTTTTATCATCCAAAGGCTCATATCAGACTGATGAGATATTTTATTCTCTACCTAATCTACTTACCTCTCAAGATTAAACAGTTTGACAGATTTTCATTCTCTAATCTACCAACAGGAAATTTAAAGCACGACCAAATCAAGTTTAAGCAGTTTTGATTGTCATGAACTGTGACATTTTGGACAAGTTGCACATAGATTTTATTTTTGCAAAAAGTAAAACTAAAAAATAAGGGCTATAATCTAGAATTTTTCATTTATCCCTTTATTACCTTCTTGGTTGCAGTTATGCTTGGGAACCAATATCTTCTCTTGTCTAACTACTGATAAGCCAAGATTAAATAGTTTAGAAAATCTTATATTCTATCGTATCAACATAAATTAAAAATTTTCTCAATCATGATTAGGCTACATGATTGAACAAGACTTTTTCAAAAGTAGTGGCATTTGGACTTACACACTTTCAGAAACTTTTTTTTTTTGTTATGGGGCTTTATCTTTTTCTTTTCATCTGCCCTCTTTTCTTCTTTTTTGCCTTTTTGTGTTTATTTTTTTGAGTTGTTATCTTAGACAATGTTATATACAATGAATAAAGCTTTAAACTGAATTTTTTCAACTGAAATAATGCTTGAGCATCCTGAAATTGACAGGACCTCCAAAAAATTCTGTTCCATCCATCTCTTATAGGAAAAATGCATTGTTACCTCTTACAGAATGGATGATGTATGGACCTTTCCATAGATTGTCAAATTTTCCATGATTGCCTTTGTCCTCCCTTCTTGAATCCAAATTAAGTACTTTGTCTCCAATGCTGAAATAATTTTCCTTGGTCCTTTTTTCAAAAATATTCTTGATGTTTTCTTGCACTTGCTATGTTCTATTGTACACTTCTCTGGTTTTCTACAGCTGGAAATTCTGGTTTATTCTTCTTTGAATATCATTTTCTTCATACTGTACTTATTGAATGAGCTTCATCACTGGCACTCCCAATATTGTTGGGAAGATTGCATCTGCTCCATATACTAGTTGATAGGGTGACATAACAATTGAATTTTTAGTTATTAATCTATCTGCCCATAGTGCATGTACTAGTTTGTTGTGCCTTGATTTCTTATTCTCTTCCAACAACTTTTTAATGATGTTCACCATTTTTTTTGTTGAGGATTTAGCCAACCCATTAACTTAAGGGTAATAAGTTGTAGAATGTCCCAAAGTAATCTAATATTTGTGGCAAAAGTCGACCATTTTCTTAGATCTAAAGATGGGAAAATTTTCAGTAATGATTTTTCTAGGACAACCAAATCTAGATAGATCATGTTTTTCAAGGAATTTGATAATAACTGAGTCAGTGGCAGTTCTAGAATGAATGGCCCTTATCCACTTTGTAAAATAGTTAGTTGTAGTAAGGATCCATTTGTACTGGGTAGAGGAGGCAGGGTAGATTTCTCTAATAAAATCAAGGCCCCATTGTTGAAAAGGAGCTTCGACAGAAATTTGATGTAAAGGCAATGGCAGCAGTTTTCTTTTGCCTTCAAAGTTTTTGCATTTATGGCAAGAAATTACCATTTTATGGATGTCCTGAAAGAGGGTGGGCTAGTAGTAACCAACTCTAAGGATTTCATTGATAGTGGTTTTCCAATAGAGGTGGCCTCCACATTCTTCTTCGTGAATTTCATGCTTGATGCTATCTGCATCTTCTTCTGGCAAACATTTAAGCAATACACTACCAACATTTTTCCAATATAAAATTTTATCTAAAATGTAGAAATTTACAACCTTTAGCTTTAAGAATCCAGCCTTTGTTTTGGAAAAAACAAGAGGAACATTAAGATTAAAAAACACATATAATATATCAGCATACGAATATGAGTTCAGAAATGCTTCCTCAATAGGTGGAGTTTCCATCTGATCTTGTTCATCCAGTGCATTAATCATATTAATGTCTAGTGCTTGAAAATTTGTTTCAAACATGATTTTAGCTAGTACTTTCCCTTTGATTAACTTGGTGAGCCTCATTTCCAGATCATATTCTAAAATGACCGCAATCCACTTACCTCTTTTTCCATCAGGATCTTATGTGAGTATGTCTTTTACCATTGTCTGAGGCACAAAGGCAATGATGTGTGAATGCAGGATGTATACTCTAAAATCTTTCAATGCCTTGATTAAGGCAAAATCAAAATATTTCCTTATTTCTATGGTCCATTTGACTACTATTTCTCTTTTAAGCATATTAGTGATGTTTCTTAGGAGTTCTACAAGGTTGGGTATGAAACTTCTTAAGAAATTTATATTCCTAATGAAATATTGCAGATCTTTGATGTTTCTTGGATGACTAATTTGCAATATTCCCTCAAACCTTTTTGGGTCAATCATAATCCCTTATTCAGATATGATGTGGCCTAAATTTTTTCCTTCTTTAAGGCCAAACAATGTTTTCTTGGGATTAAAAAACAAACCATGTTTTCTGCATTTTTGAAAGACTTTTGTTAGGTGAGCTAGGTGTTCTTCATCAATTTTTTAGTAGAATGTGATGTCATCAAGGTATATCACACTGAGTGTCTTATTTATTCTGAGACAGCAATATCCATTGCGCTTTGGAAAGTAGCTCCAACATTCATTAAGCCAAAAGGAATTTTAACAAATATGAAGGTGCCATAGGGTGTGGTGAAAGCTCTCTCTTGTTGATCATATGGATGTACTAGCACCTGATTGTAACCTGAAAAGCCATCAAGCAAAGATATTCTTTTGGAGCCTACTACCCTTTGCCATATATGATCCATTTGTGGTAAATGGTAGTTGTCCTTCAGGGAGGCTTTGTTTAAATTTTTGAAGTCTATGAATAGCCTAATTTCTCCTGTTTTATTCCTCAATGGTAAAATATTTGAAACCCATTCTGAGTATCTATGTGGGACTATTATTCCAGCATCATACATTTTTCATATTTATTTCTCAACCAGTGGTAGTTGCACAGGGTTTATTCTACGAAGTGTCTTTTTGAAGGGCTTCTGGTTTTCTCTGAGAGGAGTCTTGTGTTGGATTATCTTAGTGTCATAGGACTTTAGATCCTCATAGCTCCAAGAAAACACATCAGTGAATTATTTTAAAAACTCAATGTATTTATGTTTTATATGAGCTAGAAGTGCCTTGGATAGTTTTATCATTTAGGGTTATTCCTCACTACCTATATTTCATTCTTCTATTTTAGCTTCAATGGATTCCATTTTTGGCTTCCTAGCAACATCATTAAAGTCAAACAGCTCTTCTAGAGGAACCAGTCCCTTTGGAAAATTATTATCTTTGGACTATAGTACTTCAAAATCTCCTTTTTCTAAGTCTATGCACAGTTCTATATCATGTGGGTATTATTTTTTTAATAGATTTATATCAGCCTAATCAAGAGGTTCTTCCTTGTAAGCTTGTTCCTCAGCAGAGAAGTCTTCTTCATGATCTAAGTCTAAATTTTGAATTTCAAACTCATTTATGGACTACAGGAAATCTTGAATCTGTTTATCCCCTTCAAAAAATTGCCAATATTTTATATTATTAGGGACTGGTAGTCTATATTTGACATGCACTATGTATTGTTTGTTATTGTTAGTATGAATTCTTCGTCGAAGTGTACGAAAAAGAACCACTTTAGCTACGCATAACTAATAGCCCTAACAACAATAGAGGCTGCCAAACATCTTCAGATCTGCGATTAGTAGTTAAAATGCTGCAACAAACAGATCTATAAATGGAAAGACATTAAGCGGTAAAGTAAAGAGTTTGCTCCATGCATCCAACAGACAAGACAAGAACACGATTTTTGAATGAATTTTTATATTACAGGGCACCTGGGAGGAAACAAGAAGGTGTATCCAGATCTCCTCAATGGGATGGGTTCTTTGTAGTCCTCAGCA
Organism: Pinus albicaulis; assembly: GCA_034641835.2. Lineage (NCBI taxonomy): Eukaryota > Viridiplantae > Streptophyta > Pinopsida > Pinales > Pinaceae > Pinus > Pinus albicaulis. Next base: position 133,026 of record JAXQQM020082328.1, on the reverse strand, counting down.
CTTCAGATCTAAGCTTTCTCTCTCTTGTAGATGTAGAAAACCCAATACAGAAAGTAGAGCTCAATGGGAGCAAAATGGTAGAAATGAGACCAAGTGTATAGATCCAGAGTGATCTAATAGGCAACAAAAGGTGAAGAATGATGGGGAAAACCCTCCTATTTATAACAAAATATTGGGTCATTCTAGATCTTGGTGCATGATTAAAATAATGTAAATCAAATCTAGATTCACCTCTATGGAATATTTTATTATTATTTGTTGGAGGGAAAGGGTGTTTGACTTGGGTCAAATCCCTTGATTAGTGAAGAATAAATAAATAAATGATTTATTTATCTTTTTAAGGAAGTGGTTGGGATATAATCAAATAAATAATGATTTATTTAATTAATGGTGGTTGATTTGGTCATATTTAACAAAGAATATTATTTAAATAATTATTCCTAGAAAATAATAAGATAACGATGGGTTTATCTCATTAATTTCTTTGTTTTTGGGTTAAACATGACTGGGAATAATAATTAAATTATGGTTTAATTAATTATTCCTTTTGGGGTTTCTTTAATTAACATAGTGAAAGCAGTTTTACTTGGGGTAAAACTGGTCTTACATGGTGTACTTGGGTCCATCTAATGATACAAGGTTAGATGACCAAAAAATGGTGTAACAGATTGCCCCCCAGCGTGCGAGTGTCAGGAGCAAATCGTATGACCGAAGTACGTTGTAAGAACACAATCACTAGACAGCAAAAAGGGGTGTCAGAGAGAGAACTGTGAGGTAGATAGAGTGCTGAAGGACTAGACCCTGAGGGGACGAGACTCGCAGGTGCAACAAGTCTCTTTTATGAGAGGGTACCTGTGTTGAAGGCGGCGGGGGAGGTATACCTATGCCCGCCGTGACAAAGTACAAAAGAATAGTGTGTCCAGTAAAGAAGGGACCGAACTATAGAGTACAACTGGCATAATCAAGGGCCAGATAAAAATACAATGAAGAGTCTCACATACATGATGTGCCTGGGATAACAGCCAGGACTAGTATAATAATATCTGAGTACATGAGATAAATACAACCCAAATGCCCCCTGTAAATGAGGAAGGGCTCACAAAATCTGACTGATACATGCAAATCATAGAGGTGCTGCAAGTGGCTAAGGCCAACATCATCAAAATCTGGAGCGACATCAAAGGCTGCAATGAAGAGGTCATCCGGGCATGTGGGGGGCTACCTGCAGGGCCACCCCCTCATGAGGGTTGAGACATCTCACACACGCCCGAGAATCATCAAGAGCTGCTGCTGGGTCACTGGACTGTCCAGTATACGAATCTCGATCATGCTGAAAGGAGCAGGAGAAGCAATCAAGTCAAAGGGAAGTGGGAGATCCCCCTGCCTGATTCGAGGTACCGAACAAAAGTGGAAGCTGGAACCAAGGTACACCGCCCTCTAGACCTTGCTTCTGGAATAAATGTGCTGATGTCGACAGAAGGAGGTCCGCCGTAGGTGAGGCAATGAGAGATCCTCAACTAAGGCACTAGAGAAGAACAATAGAGCGACGGACAGACTGACACTAATGATGATGGTGGAAATGGGAAGGATGGAGTGGCGAATGGACGAATTCCCTTGTTAGAGCATAAAGGGCATGAATGACATGGCAGCGACTGACACAATATCGAAAGGGCCAGGGGACAGTGGGGCTGAAGGTCATGATATGCGACACAAGAGAGGAACCAAGCAAAAAAGAATGGAGGGCTATGGTGGGGTGTAAAAGGACGCAGGATAGACTCCATGAATGCAATGATGACTCAACTCGGATGCTCTAAACAAGGGCGACTTGATAGTGCTGCCACACAGTAAAGGCCCCAATGGGGGGCCATGGAAGCATGAGTACAAGGTGGGCACTCATGATGAAAATCGACACGAACATGGACAAGTAAGGGAGCGATATGGTGCCCCGAGTACAAATGTGGTAAGTGAGAAAAAATGCTGGAAAAAAGGCAGGTCGCAGTTTCTGACCTGATCTGAGTGCAGGTCGCAGAAAACAGGCTGAAAAGTGCGACCTGGAGGTCCAGGTCACAGGTTTAGGGCCAAAAAGTGCGACCCCCCTGTTCCGGTTGTCTCGGTGGCAGATTTTTAGAAAAGTTGTCGTCTCAGTTGCGGTTGGTGTCGCTTACCTGCGCAATAGGGCCAGAAACACATGGAAGTTAGAAATTTTAAGTTTTTAGGGTTTTATGTGAGAAAAATGACATAAAAAGAGGAAAACTAAGCAGCTGAAAAGAAGCCCTAGGGCCTGAAGTAGCTGGATATGCAGGAATATGAAAAACGACGGCGGTCGTAATTTAAAACCCGTGTGGAGTCGCCATTTGTTAGTATGAATTCTTCGTCGAAGTGTACGAAAAAGAACCACTTTAGCTACGCATAACTAATAGCCCTAACAACAATAAGGGCTGCAAAACATCTTCAGATCTGCAATTAGTAGTTAAAGTGCTGCAACAAACAGATCTATAAATGGAAAGACATTAAGCAGTAAAGTAAAGAGTTTTCTCCATGCATCCAACAGACAAGACAAGAACACAATTTTGAATGAATTTTTATATTACAGGGCACCTGGGAGGAAACAAGAAGGTGTATCCGGATCTCCTCAATGGGATGGGTTCTTTGTAGTCCTCAGCACTTCAGATCTAAGCTTTCTCTCTCTTGTAGATGTAGAAAACCCAATGCAGAAAGTAGAGCTCAATGGGAGCAAATGGTAGAAATGAGACCAAGTGTGTAGATCCAGAGTGATCTAGTAGGCAACAAAAGGTGAAGAATGATGGGGGAAACCCTCCTATTTATAACAAAATATTGGGTCATTCTAGATCTTGGTGCATGATTAAAATAATGTTAATCAAATCTAGATCCACCTCTATGGAATATTTTATTATTATTTGTTGGAGGAAAAGGGTGTTTGACTTGGGTCAAATCCCTTGATTAGTGAAGAATAAATAAATAAATGATTTATTTATCTTTTTAAGGAAGTGGTTGGGATATAATCAAATAAATAATGATTTATTTAATTAATGGTGGTTGATTTGGTCATATTTAACAAGGAATATTATTAAATAATTATTCCTAGAAAATATTAAGATAACTATGGGTTTATCTCATTAATTTCTTTGTTTTTGGGTTAAACATGACTGGGAATAATAATTAAATTATGGTTTAATTAATTATTCCTTTTGGGGTTTCCTAATTAACATAGTGAAAGCAGTTTTACTTGGGGTAAAACTGGTCTTACGTGGTGTACTTGGGTCCATCTAATGATGAAAGGTTAGATGACCAAAAAATGGTGTAACAGTTATGATAAGGGTTTTGACAAGTACTGGTTGCAAATGCCAGACCGTTGGCAAGGATGCTTTGATTTCTTGGGACAAAAGTAAGATCATATTATTTGAATGTTTTTAATAGGTCAATGGAATCATTCCTATATGCTCTTAATATGGGATGCTTATCTGAATATTCTCCCTTAATCTGCCTAATGACTAGCTCAGAATCCCCATGAATAGAAATCCTTTTGGCTCCTAATTTCTTCAGTAATTGTAGCCCTAGGAAAAGTGTCTCGTATTATACTATGTTATTTGTACATTGAAAATTCAGTTTATATGAATGACCCTCTACATGATTGTTTTCAGTGTTATGTAACCAAACACCTGCTCCTAAACCATTTTTACCACAAGAACCATCAAAGCTTATGCTCCAAAGAGGTTTAATTTCATATTTTCCATTATGTTCAGCATTATGTTGTTCATTTTGGCTGCCACTATGTTAGTTATTTTCTATTCAGGCTAACTATTCTGACTATTCCTCCTTTTTTTCCTCTTCTTGTTCAACCGTTTTCTCATTTTCTGTCACTTGTTCATTAATGTTTTCATCATTGTAAAGGATAAATGAATCAAGGTCTATGTGAATGGAATAAAGAGGGGAGTTATCTAGCTTTCCCTAATTGCTGACCATGTATTTCACACGAGTCTCCCTATATAGTCTTCTTGGTTGGCTAAAGACCAGTATGGTAGAATAGATCATGTCCATTTGGAGGGTGCCTTGAAGTTTAGCTCCCCATGATTGAAAGTAGCATGCCATATTTAGGAGGAATATTAGCCACTACAATATCCGTTAATAGGCTTTTGGCTGGTATTTTTTCTAGATTAACGCAAAGATGTTTGATTAGGCATAGATACTTAACTCTACTAGAATCAAAAGAGTATAAATCTTTGTATGGTCTAGTTATATCAAGGCCTAGTCTTTCCATTACTACCTTTGGCATGAGGTTATGTGAAGCTCCTGAATCTAACATGGCATTGTGGAGGATTTTATCATGGATATTAAAACTGACATGAAATGGAGGGACACCTCCCTCTTGAAATTTATCTTCTACTTCAAGTCCAAATAGAAGTTCAGGTTTGTCATCATTTAAATTTATAGAATCAACATTTTCTCCTATGTTTAAAGCTTTAAAAACTTGGTATCTATATACATCTTGAGTAACTAATTCTATAAGAGGTATGGATATTTTTATCTTGGAAATTTCATTCTCAATACTGAAAGGTGTCTGTGTTTTTGAAAGGTTCAAATCTGTCCTATCAGACACTATTTTTACAACAATTTCATCTTGCTAATTTTTATTTGGAGTCTCACTTAAAAACGTTTTGTTAGGGCTACTAGCTGAATTGCTAGTGCTGCTTTGGTCACCACTATGCTGGTTGTTTTTGTTATTACTTATATCAGAACTTTCAGCCACTATGTGTGGGTTTTCTACTATCTTATTAGGAATATTTTCAGGGATCTTCCTAGCAGAAATTTTAGAGCTCTTTCTCTTGGGATTATCTTGGGTTTTCTTGCTTCTGAGGTCATACTGTCTATGTACTTCGATGATGGAATTTTCAAAGCCTTTTTTATAGTCTTCAGATTCTAGGCTTTCTTCTTAAAATTGAGTTGGGGGAAACATGCCTTGCTCTTCCTCGGTGAGGAAAACAACATCCTCATTATTGACTCCCACTAAATTGATATGACTTTCCTCTAATTCTTCAATCACCCCCTCATCCTCATTAGCATATTTTTCTTGGAAGCGAGGAGTGATTTGCTTATCAGGACCTCTCTGCCTTATTTGAGGGGGAGTTATCCTAAAGTTTTGGTTTTGTTTCTAGTTTTGATTTATGTTTTGATGAGCTATTTTGTTTTCTCTGGGGTAATCTCTCTCATTCACATTCATCCTCCCCATCATCCTTTTCCATGGTTTTAACTAGTTTATCAATCTTTGTATCATATGTGAAGACTACAACTTCTTCCCTATATGTGACTCTCTTTTCATTTTTCATTCTAGCTGTTTTTTCAATTAGATTGGCTTCTACACCTACTGATCCCCTCTGCATGTCTTCTAATGTAAGGGGTCCTCTTTCTCTTAATTTATAATCCATCTCTAGATCAAAACCGTTGAGAAATTTCATCAGTGCTAGACCTTGTGAAGGTTTCATGTGTGTAGGGAGGGCATTGTATACACTATTGAACCTAGTGCAGTATTCTTGGACACCCTCTCCAATGTTTCTCTTAATGTTTTCATATTGTGATAAGATTTGGAGAGGGTTCTTATTGACTTCCCATTTGTTTATGAATAGTTGATGAAAAGCAGTGAGGTCATTTATGCTATTAGGGGTTAAGCCTTTGAACCATTTTCTTACTTCTCCCCCTAAGCTTTGAGAAAAAAATCTTATTTTAACAGTTTTGTCATCTATTTCTTGTTTTTCAAAGTAGTCGTTCATCCTATCCACATGTTGTTGAGTAGTAGTAGAACTTATTGCATCATATAAGGGAAATTTGGACTAATAGTCCTGTGTTAGGACAACTAAAGGAAATGGTAGACCTAATGGAGCATACCATGTTGCCATGATTTAAGGAAACAAAGGAGGGTTAATAAGTGGAGGATTGACAAAAGGGGGTAAAGGGTTAAAAGGGGGAAGGTGAATGGTGGGGGATAAGGTTAGTACAAAAAGATTCTATTGTAATATGGATGGGTATAAAACTATCTATGTGATCCAGTTATGAGATCTAGTCGTAGACAAGATTTGTTCTACGGGTGAGACAGAGAGGATATTCTGCAAGTTTTTTAGGTTTTCAGGTAGGGAGCTTGCTCTATGGATAGGTATGATAATATTCAGACTTTTAGATCTAAGATATTTCCATAGGATGCTTTCAATATTTTCAACTATTTCAGGAGGGTTGGGGTCTGGATGCGATCTGGTATAGATTCTTCTAGAAACCATAACTTAGACCCAATGTTTAAAGAGGTTAAAAGTTTATAACAATTTTGAAAAAAAAAAATTGTGGAAGAAATACTTAATCCACAAAGTATTATTGAATGGGATCTATTGAGGTTTAATGATATCAGGATTTCTCAATAATTCCCTAGTGGAGTCTATATAAAACTAGTGGAGTCAGCAGGCCTACTCAAAACCAGTGGAGACACCAGGTGGAGGACTTTAAATTGTTTTATGCCTATATGTTTTCCACCATTAACAACCAGGTACCATTCTTGGCGAATATTTGAGTCATGTAAGTTTCAAAAGGTGTTTTTTGAGTCCTTGAGCAAATATTAAGCTATTTTAATAACTCAGTCCCCCGTATGGTCGCCACTATGTTGGTTCCCCGTGATTTGCAAGATTGACAAGAAAAAATATGTAGGGAACCACGTCAAACCACTTTAGAGTCCAAGGACCTAGCCTTCCTATACTCAGAGAGGGATCTCTCTATGTTTGTGTTTGTAAATGATTTATCTTTATGCTTATGTTGTCTAATTTTAGGCTAGTTATGAAGTTCTAGGACTCTTTGTTTTGTTTGGTTGGTTAATTGATTGTGTGATTAAGTGATTTAGCATTTCATTTGAGTAGATATACTATGGGCAACATTAATCCATTGGTCTATAGAGTCATAAAATGATTTAATTGTTCATCAACTCTATAAGGGTTTTCATAGGGAAAGCTAATTATATCAAGTGAATCTCTTAGATTAGATTAAATGTGAAATGACAGTAAGTTGTGAAATCAGTCAAGATAAAGGGAAATTAATAATCCTTTAAATCTACTTCAACAAGAAAATCCTTTTAGGTAACTATTTAAGAAGAACCAAAGGACAGGGCAAACCATAGACTTATTTGGAAAAACTCTACTAAGTAAACCTTGAGACAACAATCCAACAATTCTAGAATTACTTTCAGACAAGGAAAACATTCAAGATAACAGTCAGTGAAACTAAAGAGAAATTAAGAATTCTTTAATCAAACTTCAAAGATCTCTAAATCAACAGTTTAAGCAAAACCAAAGGAAAAATCATACCATAGACCTCTTTGGCTGACTCTACTAAGTAAACTTCAAAGAAAGACCTGGAAAATAACATTTCAAGGAAAACCAAAGGACAGGGCATACCATAGACTTCTTTGGTTTGACTCTACTGAATCATTTTCAAGGCAACAAGCTAGGTTGACCTAGAGAGCAATTAAGAATTCTCTAATCAGACGTTGTATAAGAAAACATTAAGATGAAAGAAACAGACAGAATTAAGGTGCCAAGACAACATATCTTAATCTAAATCTTTTGTTCTTTTATCAGAGAAATGATGTATAATATGGAAAAAATAAGGGAAAAATTTGATAAAGAAGGATAACTTCACCATTAACATAGCTCAAGAATCCTATGAATGTGCTTGTATTACTGATTTCCAAAATAGTTACATTACTAGAATGCAATAGATATCTACAACTCAGAGTTTTATCAAATCCAGCCTAGCAGCTCATCAAAAAGCTCAGCAACCACCAATCAACCAACACAAAATGAATAATACATGCAATATTTATCTGCAAAATGAGGAGGTTTCCCTAAGCTAGGGTTTTAGATTTGTATTTATTACAGAGTTATTATTATCTTGACCTTTGATACCATGCAAGGCCCAAGGAAAATTTTTTTCATTGGCTCACTATAATAATAACTTCCTAATTTACTGTTGAGCTAAATTTGGGATATTTTTTACTTTTGAGGCTTTTCATTAACTTTTACAATAACATTTGAGTAGCTGGGAAATATCTCTAATTGTTTCAATAACCGTAGTTGCCTTTATTTGAGTAAAATAAGTTTGTTTGAGTAAATAAGGCTGTAGGTATCAAAATTGTTTATGAGAAGTAAAGGTTTCTTTTCTTTAGCATTCAGATCTTTCTTCTGTGTTAATATACCTCTGATTTATCCTTAAAAATGTGTTTAGCCTTTAAGAACTTGGATTTATCTTTTGCTGATTGTCTTACTATTTTTCCTTCATTGATTTGTCTCCTAAACTCTGCTTTCTTTTCTTTAATTGCTTTAAACTTCCTTTAACTATGGTATTTTTCCTTTAATCCTTCTTTCCTTATCATTAAACTTTCATTTGATCTTTAATTATTTAACCTCTCACTGACTGTGTTCCTTCGTTTGGTTTTATCCCTGCATGCCACTGTCATAAACCTCTTTATTTCTTTGGTGTGTTTAAATGACCACCGATGGTCATGATCCATTGGTGTTCATGCGTTGATCTGGAGCTCCATTCCCTTTGATTAACAAATTTGCTGGATCATCACCCAGGGAGTCTGTAGAACAATTTTTGGACCTTAGAAATGCAATTTATGCATTGATCCCTCGGTCACCTACACATTAAAATAAACTTATTAATTTAAAAACTACGTTTGTGGATTTTATGTGTTCTTTTATTTCTTTTTCAGCTTTTGGAGTGTTTGCAGAGGCTTCATGGTGGCTACAATGTTTTATCACAAAGGCAGAAGCATTTGGAATGTTTGAATCAGGGTTGTTTCAGGTTTTGGCAGGAAGCGATAAGGTGGTTTTCCCATGGGATGAGAGGCAGTGAATGGTTTTGGGCAGAGGGATATGATGCCATAGAAAGACCGCCACATGTTAGGAGGGGACGATAATAAAACCGCCTTATCGCAAGGTTTGGGTTTGTTAAGCCCCGTGCTATTGGACGTGCGATATGTGATGTGGGCCATTGGACCACGAGGAATTGATCCAATGGTTGTCGGTGAAATGATGAAGTGGTGGGTTATAACAATGAGGTGCCTGGAAGGATACATGGAGAAGGGCTTGAATGTATGGTGTGGGTCAGGACATATGATAGCGGGGGTTTAAGGTAAAGTAGGGGCCCAGTGTTTACATGGGTTTTTTTATACTGCGGGCCTATTAAGTAATAAGTGGAGGCACTTATTATCATGGTGGGGTTAAGTGTTATAGAGCACGGGAAAAATGATTTTTAAAGTAGGGTAATATATATAAAGGGGTGTTGGGTATATTTAAATAAATCAGAGTTTTATATAAAACGATGGGGCCCAAATTGCATAATTTTTATTTAAAACAATGTAAAAAAGGATTTTTTACATTGTTTTAATGGAATCAGAGAAAATGATGAAGGTGAGGGGGTTTAGTGGGGAAAGTGGGGATTTACGTAGGTATAAGGGTGAATATGAAAGGATTAAGCCCAAACATAAGTTTTCAGGGTAGGAGGGTAATTTACAGAAGGCAGAATGAGATATAGTGAAACAGGTTTCAATGAAGATAATGAAGCCAGTGAGATTTATGAGAATAGCTGATAGTAAAGGAATGATATTTTGAGCAGATTATAGAAAATCCATATTCACCTAGTGATACTGTCAATACAGGAGACTAACAGTCTCACAAAATTTATCCCATTGATCTTGACTTGGGATTTCTACACTCATCATCTTTCTGAAAATTTCATCTACCTCTGTATATTTGTCAAAAGTTGGTCTTTGAATGAATAAATGTTTTATTTGATCTTGAATGATCAAATCAAGCTGCAGAAAATCAAGAAATGATTTCCCTGGAACCTGTCCTTTGATACCTGCAAATTTTTACCTATCTATTGCAACTGTGTATAACATTTTACAATAATCTTATAATTTAATCAACTTGTAATCTAATCCTACTAATCCTGATAGTCCTTTATGATTAAAAACATTAAAATTAGTATGAAATATTTAAACAATAGTATTCAAAGGTTCACATTTGGTTTTCAATTGGTTGATTAAATTTATTTTCTATAAAACTTTCTTCATCTCCAAAATTGTTGTAGTTTTGTCTAGTATGTTTATTTCTTCCAAGTCTTCTCTATTCTTTGAGTTCAGAACCTTGATCATGTTAGTGGTTTCACTTGGCTTATTTTTTAGATTCTCTTTTTTCCCTTCAATGGCTACTCTTCATTTTTTGATTATCTCTTTATATTCGAAGATAATATGTATGGATGGCCATACCTCTGTCATAGAATTTCTAATAACTTCCTAGATGTTCTTCTTAGCTTCAACCAGAGTACATGCAATTGGAGATTCAATCTCTATTTATTTTATCTTGAGTCCTAACTGATGAGTCTTTTGCATTCCCTCCTTGTATAAAGTATCATTTTTAATATTATATGACTCAAGAGTTTCAAACCTCTATTGTAACTTCTCATGTGTCTACTTCTGAATAAGAAAAATTTGTGCCAATTTTGCTGCATCAGATGTTTTCAAAGATGCTAAAAGCTATGTACTTGAAAAATATGTTTGAGATGTTTTATTAGGATCAGTAGTCACCTGAAGTGTTGATTTCTCTTTCAGTAATTCTTCAATTTATTCTTCCATATTTCTAATTTGCAAGATTTGATCAATGATCAATTTCATCATCTCCTCTTTTTTGTATTCATTCTCTGCAATATCCTTTGTCTGCGGATCTTCAGTTGAGGGTATTTTGAGTTGTTTGCATAGAGCAGAGACATCTACATTCTTCTTTTTAATGATTTCCTCAAACTCCTTGCAGTCTTGGGCCAATGAAGAAAATCTTTCAATATTTAGCTGAGATTGAACATTTGATAATGCAACTTTCAGTTTAGAGAGTGACATGGATATTGTTGTCGTCGTTGGAAATAAAATCTCTCAAGACTACCTATGCATGTCCATCTGATCAATTGGATGAATTTGATTTTCATTAAAAGAGAACACATTCTTTTTTTACTCAACATGAGTCTTTGGAAATGGAATTATTGCCTGTAGAAAGGCCATTTGCATCCTTCCTTTCTCACTATCAAAGGCACTGAGAATCCTATGATGTGATGTCGATGTTTGCTTCCAGAATTAACTATAAAAATTAGATTTCAATGCTTCATTCTTATGCTTAATTTCTGAGAATCTGGAGAAATTGTTTTTCTCTTCAGAAGAACTGGCATCTGAATGCTAGATAATATCCAGTGGTTCTCTTGCAGGTGATGATGATGGAGGATTTTTAGGAACACTTTTCAATGTAGAAACTTTATTTTCTCCCAAATCTATGATTTCTAGTTGTTCTCCCTTTGAGAGTAAGGTGGAAACAAGCTTTGGCTTTTTATGTTTCAAGATAAATTCCTTCAGTATTTCTTTGGCATGTGGAGGCTCTTCTCTGACTGTCTTATATTTCTTACTATCAGGAACAAGGGTTTGCACATTAGAGGTTGAAATAACTTGTTTATATGCCTCCTGGAGAGTGCCTTAAACCCATTCATCTTAGTTCATATGTTTTTCTATTTCTTCTCTGAAGGTATGAGTGTAGGAAGTTGTCTTGATTTCAACTCTTAGAGCAGAAATAATGCCATGGGGGTCATAATACCAAGTAAAACTTGGTTGGAAACCCATTTTACTTAACATTGAATCTTCTTCAACACCAACTTCTCTAGTATTGTAGATAAAGGATCCAATGCCATCTTTGAGCTTAAACTAAGATTTTCTATTTCCTGAGACAAAATGTAGCTCATCCATGTTTAACATTTTTCTGGTGTACTCTAAAGATAAAAATCTCATGGGGACATATATTGGAAGCATATATGGTGGGATTTCATAGCCATATACCCTGATATCTGTATAGTTTTGATATAGGTACCAATCACCAGTTTTAGCTTGCTCACTTGTGTGCAGGATCCTTTTGATTTCTTCCCCAATTCTGTGCTCTGATTGACTTGTAAGGAGCTTCCTTACTTGGTGTATGAATGAGTCTATGAAATCTGTAAAAGAAGTTATTGTTGATGAAGCTCTGACCAACTCTGTCCAGTGAATAACTAATTGATTCACTCCTTGTTCATCCTGCTTATTGAACTGGATAGGCACCATCTCTTCCTGTTGAAAAAGAAACATGTGAAGAATTAGAGAAGTATAATTGAACACAAACTGTGTTGTAAAATTCATGAATTGTTCATGTATATTTTCAGCTAAGAATTGGCTAGAATTATACATGAACAAAGGTAATTTATCTTTGTTGAAGATATATAAGAACCCCATGATGGGGTCATCAACAAGTTGGTCATTTAGGTATCCTAATAGGTATGAAAGAATAGAGATGCACTGCTTGGAGTGTTACACCATTTTTTGGTCATCTAACCTATTATCATTAGATGGACCCAAGTACACCATGTAAGACCAGTTTTACCCTAAGTAAAACCACTTTCACTATGTTAAAACAGGAAACCCCAAAAGGAAATATTGAAAAAACCCATATTTGTTTGATTTTCCTCATGGAATAATTAATTAAATCATAATTTAATGGTTATTCCCAGTCATGTTTAACCCGAAATCAAAGAAATTAATTAGATAAACCTTTATTTATCTTATTAATTTCTAGGAATAATTATTTAAATCTTATTTAGATAATATTCCTTGTTAAATATGACCAAATCACCCACAAATAATTAAATAAATCATTATTTATTTGATTATCTTCCAACCACTTCCTTAAAAAGATAAATAAATCATTTATTTATTTATTTTTTACTAATCAAGGGATTTCACCCAAGTCAAAGACCCTTTCCCTCCAACAAATATAATAAAGTATTCCATAAAAGGTGGATCTAGATTTGGTTAACATTATTTTAATCATGCACCAAGATCTAGAATGACCCAATATTTTGTTATAAATAGGAGGGTTTTCCCCATCATTCTTCACCTTTTTTTACCTATTAGATCACTCTGGATCTATACACTTGGTCTCATTTTTCATCATTTTCTCCCATTGAGCTTCATTTTTGCATTGCGTTTTCTACACCTACTAGAGAGAGAAAGCTTAGATCTGAAGTGCTGAGGACTACAAAGAACCCATCCCATTGAGGAGAGCTGGATACACCTTCTTGTTTTCCTCCCAGGTGCCCTGTAATATAAAAATTATTTCAAAAAATTGTGTTCTTGTCTTGTCTATTGGATGCATGGAGAAAACCCTTTATTTTACTGCTCAATGTCTTTCCATACATAGATCTGGTGTTTTGCAGCTATTTTCTTGTCTAACTAATCACAGATCTGAAGATATTGGCAGCCACTTTTTTTGTTAGGGCTATTAGTTATGCGTAGCTAAAGTGGTCCTTTTTCGTACACTTCGACAAAGGATTCATACTAACAAATGGCGACTCCACACGGGTTTTAAATTACGACCGCTATCGTTTTTCATATTCCTGCATATCCAGCTACTTCAAACCCTAGGGTTTCTTTTCAACTGTTTATTTTTCCTATTTTTATGTTGTTTTTCTCACATAAAACCCTAAAACATTAAAATTTATAACTACTGTGTGTTTCTGGCCCTATTGCGCAGGTAAGCGACACCAGCCGCAACTGAGACGGAAACTTTTCTGAAAATCTGCCGCCGAGACAACCAGAACTGGGGGTCGCACTTTTTTGCCCTAAACCTGCGACCTGGACCTCCAGGTCACACTTTTTAGCCTGTTTCCTGTGACCTGCACTGAAATCAGGTCAGAAACTGCAACCTGCCCTTTTTTCAGCAATTTTTCTGCAATTTTTCTAGGTTTTTCTGTAGCTTCTGTCAGGGTCCTCCAGCCTCTGTTTCAGCCTGTTCTGACCAAGTTCTGATCTGTTTTTACTCATCTAAGTGGGAACCTAGCCCCTTAGGGATTTATTACCCTCCACTTCTTGTGGAAGAGTTTTAAGCTGTTTCAGCCGTCTGTTTTTCAGAGCTTCAGCCTCCTTTTTCCAGATCTGTTACCTCCCTTTCAGATCCTTTGAAATCAGCCTTTCTTCCTTTCAAATCACCTCCTGTCATTTTGTTTGGACCTCCTTCGAAGGCCTCCGCCTTGCCCCTCCGTTTTTTTGCTGATTTCCTTCCTTTTTCCAGCCACCTTGCCTCTGTCTCTTGGCTGTGATCTGCACCTCTTTTCAGCAGCTTTGTCCTCTAGATCCCTGTCCCCTTTGACCTTAGATCTATTGGCCCCTTTTCCGTGTGTTTTACATAGTTTTTCCCTTTCTTTTCAGCATAGTTTTGAGAGACCCACCTTCTTGGGTTATATAGATGCACAAGTAGCTGTTATTTTTCTGTTATTTCAGCATTATATTCTGTTCTCTGTAGGTTTATTTTCAGCTACGCAGCACACTTTTTTCTTGCTCTCAAAACGGAAAGGGTTTAAAAATTAAAATTAACGCACGCCACACACTGACCCTAAGCGAAGAAGCGCCTGGTTAACACCACCTGGCAAAGACTCTAAAATCAATTGTCACTGCACCTTATCTGCCCTTGACATTACTTGATTCTGTCCCTTTCTGCCCCTGTTGGTTTCCTTCCTCCTGTCATCATTGCACCCCCAAGGTGCCTTTCTCGGAGACTTCTTGGCCTTCACCCTCAGTTTCCAGTTGATTGGCCTGCTCTACACCGCCGTCGTCGAGCCAGTCCACGTTCGAGTCCGCACTCCGACTCCTCCCCTGATTCATCGGGTCCTCCTTCTCCTCCTGGTTCTCCCCCTGTCACCTTCACTATGTCTGGTCCAGGGCCTAATGCTAGCGGTTCTCCCGGCCCCAATGCCGGCCCTACTACTAGCGGAACCGCCACAGGAACTACCCCGGCCACCCCTGTGCTGCAGTACATTGCAGGCCTCAGCCTCCCCGATTTCCATCAGTTGATCAATGACCCCATTCACCACAATGCTAACTGGCCCGCTATGCCAACCAAGCTCCCCTCAGACATCCCTAAGTTTGAGGGCCTTAATGGAGAATATCCAACCAATAATGTCCGATCTTTCCACATGTGGTGTTCCTCCAATTCCATTACTGATGACTCCATCCGTCTTCGTTTGTTCCAACGCACGCTTACCGACGAAGCTTCTAAATGGTATGTTGAACAAGCCACCTCTACCCATACCAACTTTGAGACTCTTGCCCAAGCCTTTTTGTCGTACTTCCAGCTCCCTCTCCGATACGATACTGGCATGGAGCTCTTGACTTCCTCTAAGCAAGCCTCTTCAACATGCCTTTCCACCCATGTTCAGGAATGGCGACGAAGACGGAGCTTATGTCGAGCCCCTCCCTTCGAAGATCGGGTTTACATGGACTGGTTCCTGCACACCCTTCCTGCTCCCATCGGCAAAGATGTCGCCTCTCATTTTCCTCAAACTGAAGAAGCCGCCCTCCAAATAGCCTTGAAATATGACCTGATCTACGCTCAATCTGGTTATGTTTATATTGTTCTTCCTGACATCCCCAGGTCCGGTGGCTTTAACGCCCCGGGGGCATCTCATTCCACCGACGGTATCGTTGGAGCCCTTTCCCATCCATACGCTCAACCTCTTATGGGCTATGGTCTCCCTCAGGGAGGGGCCAGCTCCTCCAGCACTCTTCCCCCTCCCGGTAGCATGTATCCAAGATACGGCATGCCTCCTCCTTTTGCCCAACCTCCTTCTTACCCCAATGTTGCCCAACCCACCCATTACCCTTATCCACAGCCTGGTGCGCCAGCTCCTCCAGCATATGCGCTTCCTCCTCCCTTGCCTCCTCAACCCCAGCACCAGCACCTACAGCCCCCTCCAGGGCAAGTATTTGCACAGCAAGGAACGACTAATCCCCCTTCTTCTCAAAGAAGGTGGAGAGGCAACCAAAACCAATCTGCCCCTGGTACCCGAGGACCCAATTCTGGTGTGGACCCTAACACTGGCAACTAGAAACAGGGCATTCAGCCCAAGCCGGACAGGCCGCTTCGCACAAACAAGCCCTGTTCGTGTTGCGGTGTTTATGGTCATTACACCCACAATTGTCCCCTCTTACCCCAGATGCGGCAGATGTGGGAGTCTCAAGCCACATTGCGCGGACAACACACCTCCTTTCATGCTCCTCCTAATGTGGCCACTACCCAGCCAGCTGTGTTTAATGATCCTTTCCCTCAACAAGGATTTGTGGCTACCCAACCGCCCGACATCCAGGTAGCCGCCCCACCTTCCATTTCTAGTTCCTCTGATTACCAGATCCTTATGATGCACTCCGATCCTACCCCATCCGTCAATCTCCACCTTCAAACTCGATCTCGTCAGTACCACAAGCCTCCTGCTCATTCTGCCCCCGAGCCTCCCTCTTCAGGTTCTATAGAGCCTCTTTCGACATCCAGTGGTCCCTTACATATCCATCAACCCAAAGTTGAGGTCCCTACCAAGATCCCTAAGGGACCATTACGTCGAAATGTTGCTTCTGGTCGAGCTGCTCATTCGTACAGCATAGTAGATGATCTGGCGCAGTCTCCTGCTGCCATTTCCACACTGCAACTCCTCCAGTCGTGCCCTTCCCAAAAGAAGGCTCTATTATCTGTCGTGGGCACTGTAGATCCTGCTGATGACCAAATGATTGTTTTCGACGCCACTCAATCAGACCATCCTCCCCTCCCTCCTTCCGTCGCCTTCCAAATCCCAGTCAAAATCCGGAACGCCAACGTGTCCCGGTGTATAATTGACGAGGGGGCATCCACATGCGTGATGTCTGCTTTGGTTTGGAAGCAACTCGGATCTCCTAAGCTGGCCCCTTCCACAATCACCCTTCGAGCGTGGGATGGTCATGCCTCCCATCCCATTGGCCTGTTTCGTAATTGTCCTATCACCCTCGCCGGCAAGACTGTTTGCGTTGACATTGAAGTCAGCGATGCCCCGCTAGATTACAACATTCTATTGGGGCGAAGCTACACCTATGCTATGTCTGCTGTCCCATCCGCGGTCTTTCGCAAGATGTCTTTCCCCCATAATGGAAAGATAGTCACCATTGACCAGTTGACATATCATGAGCTAAAATCTCAGACCTCCCCTGAGACGACTATCTCTTCTGTAGCCAACAAGAAAACCGTTGATTCCTTGACCAGTGTATCCCCCGGCGTTTACAAAGATTCCTCCCTGCTTGGAACTTTCCCTAACCTTCCTCCCCCTCCCATCACTGATCCCAGCTCCTCGAATGTTTGCATGATGCAATCATCTCAGGCTGCCCGTAAACGGCCTGCCTCATCTAGTCAGCAACCTCCCCCTCGCCCTCTGCAACCCGCTCCTAGCCATTCATCTCAGCCAGCCGGACATCCCCCTCCTGGCCCTCCCCCTACAGCTGGTATCCCGGAACCTCTTTGTCCTCCCGGATCGGTTCCTCCTGGCCTCAACCATCTCGAAGCCGTCCCTCCTGGTCATTTCCCTACTGGGCAGATCTCTTTCCTAGCTCCCCCTCCCGGAGTATATTCTGTCCCCGTCATGGCCACCCTCTCTCTCCCTAGCTTGACCTTGGGCATACTGGTCTGGTACCTTGATCCCCCAGCCGCCACCCCTCCTGGTCACCCCAAGCCCTATATGGCTTTGACACCGGTTCAACCTGTCCCCCTAGCTTCCTCTGTTGCCGCCGTGCCCCCAGCACCTCCACAGGACCCTTCTCCTGTCGTGACGGCACCCGGGAAGAAAGGCAAAGCCCGCAAGGGGGCACCCAAAGACAAGACTACCACGACTGACCCAGTCCCTCCACCTCCCGCAAAGCCTTGCGCTTTATGTGATGTCACTGGTCATGCCACCCATGCTTGTCCTGAGTTACCCCGTATTCAACCCATAGTTAAAGTCGTGTTCCCCGAGTCTACGATCCCTGAAGCCCCCATTCCTTCGTTGTCCATAACCAAGAACCCCAAGACTCTTCGCACCAACAAGCCCTATGCTTTGTGCGGCGTTCATGGCCATTACTCCCACCATTGTCCTCACCTAACGCACTACCGCGCCTCTTTAGAGGTAATCCGAGAGTATGAGGTTGAACAAAATCAATCCGCCTCTCCTATCCTCGCGCAGTACGCTTCAGGTCAACCTGAGGATCCCCCCGCTCCCATCGACATTCCCCCCCCTGATGTTCAGATGACAGAGTCTACTGTAACCATCCTTTACCTATCTTCCTCTGCGAGACACTCGGAGCCTAGCCCGTCTGCATCCTCCCCTGTTGTGTCCCTTGATCACCCTGTTCCTCCTCATACTCGAGATCACTCCACTTGTGTCTCTGTTGACCTCCGCAGCCCGAGTCCTCACCATGTTTCCGATAGTCCTCATACACCACCTTGTCTGAGTCTTGGTCATCCCGCCCCTTACACTCCCTCCTGCGGTTGTCACCCGCTGACTTCTGTACACTCACGCTGCCGTCATTTCCTTTCATCCCCTCATTTATTGTCTTGTCACACCATTCTACAGGACCCCCCGTCCACACCCTTTATCGGCTACGCCGATGGTGCAAGTCGCTACTCCAGGAATCTAGCCTCGGCAGGTTGGGCCATCTTCACCCCCTTGCATACCCTTGTTCTTTCTAACGGGGTATGCATTGGTTCTGCCACCAACAATCAGGCTGAATATGATGCAGTGCGTGGTCTGTTAGCTGATGCCCTCTTTCATCGCATCCTCCATCTGCACGTTCGTTTGGATTCCCTGCTTCTTGTAATGCAACTAAATGGTGTTTATCGTGTGCATAACCCTGTGCTATTTAGATGCTATTTACGAGTGAAAATCTTAATACGTGCGTTTGAAACCATAACTTTCAACCATGTACCTCGAGAACAGAATCACTATGTAGATAGTATTGCAAACCATGTTCTAGAGTGGCATTTATCACACACATTTCATACAAGACAATAACATTAAATCAACCATCAAAAGACGATGCATATCCATAATATGTGTCGCAAAAAGTATGTTTAGAGTCCATCTACTCTGATACATACGACATGCCCATAGCATGTTACAAGAAAAAAACCCAAAACTGGGGGCACCACCTGCCCCTACATACATCATAGGGGGCACCACATGCCCCTACCCCTAATCACTATCTGGAGGCTCCTGAGCCAATGGCTCTGCCCCTGCAGCATGTAGATCATGCATAGCCTGACCGACCATCGCCATGCACCGCATGATACCTCGCCACTCCGAGGGGAGACCAACACATGGATCTATGTATTGGTCATCTAAGTCCTTCCACCCGCGCTCTGATACTCCGGTCAAAAACCTTTCGCATCTACGGCAGATGTCCTCCAGCAGGGTGGCTGCATCCTCATCCTGCGCCGCTCTCGACCCACTTGGACCTATAGCCCCAAACGCTGTCGGTCGTCCCATATATCCGGCCGATTTTACCGGTGCTATATCTACATACCAAAAGTACATGAATCAATATCATCAATTACTATTCAAAAAATTTAACATGCCCACACAAGAATAGCAATTCGTCACTTACCATCGGGCCCCCAGAATCGACCAGGCAGAAGTGGCTGATCCGGATCCCCACAGTAGCTCATCCCACTATAGGGGTAGTCGTCTATGTACAGCGGCATCTGATCCCAATGGGCAAAAAACTCCGGTCGAAACACCCGCCCGACCGCCCCTCCTCCTCCTTTGCACAGTAGCCGTCCCCAACGGCGCATCCTGGGCTCCCTTGGGCCCCCATCTGGCAGCTGTACATGAGGCCTCAAGGTCGGGATATTCTCAAAGAAGAAGGCGCACAACAAAGTCCCATATGAGCAGTCATGATTCACCTGCCGCCTGCATAGCGACAACTGTCACTTTAGCGACACCAATAACATCTGGGCCCACCCATAGTAGGTCCCACCCAACACACTTTCCACTATCATCATCTGCCCCCCAGTGATGTGATGGAACACCTAGATGCCCAGAATTCGTAGCACAGCTGCGGCCACTGCATGGGTTTCTAGCCTCTCTAGATCCCCGATCGGTATTCAAGTCCCCTTGACTTGGAGACCCGGTCGACAATGGCGTTCCACGAACTCCATGATATGTCGCCCCTGCGGAAACACTGGCTGTGTGTTTCCCACCATCCCGAGTGGCGGGAGACCAGTCAGGAAGTACACGTCCTGGACCGTCAGCTCGATCCTGTGCCCCTGCACTACAAAGATCTCCTGATCTGGATCCCAGTAACTGATAATCTGAGCCAGTAACGGTTCCCCTGCTCTCATCAACGGGTTCTCCAAAAACTTGAGAACCCCAAATCTGGCCAAAACACAGCGGACGCCCTGATCCGCCTGGATCTCTGTCTGTAGTGTCCCCAGATATCTCTCTCTCCATTTGACCCGTAACTCTGCCATACCTGCACAAACACATCATTTTTGTCAGCGTACAGATCGGGAAAACCATAACCAAACACCAAAACCCCCTCATCTCCCAGGTCGCAGTTTTCTGCTCTTTTCTGGACCAGGTCGCACTTTTTGCCCTGATACCTGCGTCCTAGGTCACACTTTTTGCCCCAAAAAGTGCGACTCGGCCGTAGAGATGAAGGAGGGGCTGTTTCTGGATTTCTGGGCCCTAAACTGAAAAAGTAATCCATCAAAATGCAAGAGAAAAGTTAGACCTCCTACCTGCAACTGACGGATCGCGATTCCAACGGTCGGTTTGTCCGCTACGTTCGCCGCAAGATTTAGGGCCTTCTCTCCTCTCTACACTCACCACAGCAATAATAGCAAATAAGTGATTTTGGAGGGAAAACTGCCTTATTAAAAGAGAACCCATGTTTCTTCTTTCGACTGTTGTGACCACACTATAGCCCAGTTTGATGAACCATCTGCACCGTTGGAAAGCTCTCACCGAGCCCTCAAATGGGTATCTGTTATTTTTTTGAGATCTGCCACTCCACCAGGACAAATTTTGTCCAATAAGGGTCACTTCACCCCTCCTTAAAATCGAATTTCCTCACTTACGACACTTGTACTTGGGGCACCATCTTGCCTCCTTACTTGTCTTCGTTCGTGTTGATTTTCGTCATGAGTTCCCATCATGTACTCATGTTTCCACGGTCCCCCACTGGGGCCTTTACTATGTGGCAGCACCATCGAGTCGCCCTTGTTTAGAGCATCCAATATTGAGTCATCATTCCCTCCATGGAGTCTACACCGAGTCCCTTTGTACCCCACTATAGCCCTCCATCCGTCATTGATTGGTCTCTCTCTTGTGTCGCACATTATAACCTTCAGTTCCACTGTCCCCCATCCCTGATGATGTTGTGTCAGTCGCTGCCATGTCATTCATGCCCTTTATGCTCTAGCAAGGGAAGTCGTCCATTAGCTACTCAGTCCTTTCCACTTCACTATCATCATTAGTGTCAGTCTATCCGTCGCTCTACTCTTTTCTCTCGTGCCTTAGTTGAGGGTCTCTCATTGCCTCAACTATGGCGGACCTCCTTCTGTCGACATCAGCTCATTTATTCCAGAAGCCCGGTCTAGAGGGCGGTGTACCTTGGTTCCAGCTTTCACTCATGTTCCGGGCCTCGGATCAGGCAAAGGGATATCTCCTTTACCTTTGGCTTGATTGTTTCTCCAGCTTCTTCAGCATGATCGAGATTCGTATACTTGATGGTCCAGTGATCCAGCAACATCTCTTGATGATTCCCGGGTGTGTGTGAGATGTTTCAAACCTCATGAGGGGGTGGCCCTGCAGGTAGCCCCCCACATGCCCGGATGACCTCTTCTTTGCAGCCTTCGATGTCGCTCCAGCTATTTGATGATGTTGGCCATAGCCACTTGCAGCACCTCTTCGATTTGCATGTATCAGTCAGATTTTGTGAGCCCTCCCCCATTTGCAGGGGGCATTTGGGTTGTATTTGTATCTCATGTACTCAGATATTATTGTACAAGTCCTGGCTGTTATCCCAGCCACATAATGTATGTGGGATTCCTCATTGTATTTTTATCTGGCTCATGATTATGCCAGCTGTATGTTATGGTTCAGTCCCTTGTTTACTGGACACACTATTCTTGTGTACTTTGTCTCGGTGGGCATAGGTATGCCTCCCCCGCCGCCTTCAGCACAGGTACCCTCTCATAAAAAGAGACTTGTTGCACCTGTGAGTCTCGTCTCCTCAGGGTCTAGTCCTTCAGCACACTATCTACCTCACATTTCTCTCTCTGACACCCCTTTTGTTGTCTAGTGATTGTGTTCTTACAACGTACTTCGGTCATACGATTTGCTCCTGACACTCGCACGCTGGGGGGCAATCTGTTACACCATTTTTTGGTCATCTAACCTATTATCATTAGATGGACCCAAGTACACCATGTAAGACCAGTTTTAACCTAAGTAAAACTGCTTTCACTATGTTAAAACAGGAAACCCCAAAAGGAAATATTGAACAAACCCATATTTGTTTGATTTTCCTCATGGAATAATTAATTAAATCATAATTTAATTGTTATTCCCAGTCATGTTTAACCCAAAATCAAAGAAATTAATTAGATAAACCTTTATTTATCTTATTAATTTATAGGAATAATTATTTAAATCTTATTTAGATAATATTCCTTGTTAAATATGACCAAATCACCCACAAATAATTAAATAAATCATTATTTATTTGATTATCTTCCAACCACTTCCTTAAAAAGATAAATAAATCATTTATTTATTTATCTTTTACTAATCAAGGGATTTGACCCAAGTCAAAGACCTTTTCCCTCCAACAAATATAATAAAGTATTCCATAAAAGGTGGATCTAGATTTGGTTAACATTATTTTAATCATGCACCAAGATCTAGAATGACCCAATATTTTGTTATAAATAGGAGGGTTTTCCCCATCATTATTCACCTTTTGTTACCTATTAGATCACTCTGGATCTATACACTTGGTCTCATTTTTCATCATTTGCTCCCATTGAGCTTCATTTTTGCATTGGGTTTTCTACACCTACTAGAGAAAGAAAGCTTAGATCTGAAGTGCTGAGGACTACAAAGAACCCATCCCATTGAGGAGAGCTGGATACACCTTCTTGTTTTCCTCCCAGGTGCCCTGTAATATAAAAATTCTTTCAAAAAATTGTGTTCTTGTCTTGTATGTTGGATGCATGGAGCAAACCCTTTATTTTACTGCTTAATGTCTTTCCATACATAGATCTGGTGTTTTGCAGCTATTTTCTTGTCTAACTAATCGCAGATCTGAAGATATTGGCAGCCACTTTTGTTGTTAGGGCTATTAGTTATGCGTAGCTAAAGTGGTCCTTTTTCGTACACTTCGACAAAGGATTCATACTGACATGGAGACTTTAGGAAATATTGGCGATGAGTATGGAGGATTTTTCTTGGGAAACTTTGTATCCTCAGGTAGGAATATCTTGAATATCTAGGCTCTCTCAGGGACAGATAGCTTATGATAATGTTCAATGAGAGCAGTAGGTGAAAAGTGGGATAAGGAATCAGATGAAGGAATGAGTAACATCTGGTTTATGGTTTTTGGGGATATGGTGATCAGAATGTTTCCATTCTGAGCCACCACTGATCTCGTTATAGGATCATATTTTTTCTGGCACCAAGTAATGAGATCAAGAAATGAGTGGGTCTATGGAAAGGAAAATAGATGTAGCATGGACTCACAGAACCTGATAGGGTCCTGGTTATCTATGTGATTTTTTTTTAACCATAGATATAACTCATGGAAGTCAAATTTACAATGAGAATCTGTGACTTTGAAGAGGCATCGACAAGGGGTATGAGGTCGAGGTTGAGTTGTGGTGTTGCAGCAAGGATTTATTTTGCAATTGGATTGGTGACCTTTGAAACTAGATTCACAATATGTACTTCTTTTGTAACTAGTTTCTTCGACTTACCTTTAGGGGTCATTTAGTTTTTAGTCTTGGCTTTGGGGGCCATGTTGACAGGTATATCGAATGAGGATACAGTTTTGAAGATCAGGTTGCAGAAAGGGTGACAGGGATTACGGAAGAGGGATAGTGGTCACAGAGTGAAAATATGGAAATTCGTTTTTAAAAAACAAATTAGGGGAAAATCGATTTTGGATGAGAAATTAAAGTGGTATTAGGCTCTCTACCAATGATTTTATAGAGTGTCATCTGAGTTTAATGGTCTGGTATATGCTCGTATGAATTCAATAGCTCGGATGGGGGTTTAATGCCTAACAATTTTATTAAATGGTTCAGGAGCGGGCCTAATGGCCAATGGGCATCAAATGGCTAAGGGTGGAACATTGGAGGATAATGGTTGGGTGATGTGGTGGGAGAAGATGGGATAGGAAACCAATAGTTATGGCATGGGGGGGGGGGCATTTTCCATTGGATGATGGCGTGATAGGAAATAGTCATCAGAGATAAAAACCATTGGTGGATTTTAGGGGGGCATACCTCCTGGTTTCCGATTTTGGCGGAGGGGGTGCGGAACAATACGGTGCTGCCACATCGATAAATGTGGCAGACATTAAAACCACACTTTGGACCCCCCCTTCGCATTAACAAGAAACAATTGAGGGGGTTGCAAAGTGATCCTCCATTGTAGATCTCAAGTGGGTGTGAGATCTATCATCCAAACATGTCAGTGCTTTACTCCTTTCATTTGACCCTTTTGTAATGTAGTGACTTTACAATAAAGTCAAATAAGAACTTATATATATCAAATTTAACAAATGAAAATTAAACCCATTTTTAAAGAATTTAACATTCATTAATTAACTTTTAAATCATTTTCGGTATTTGGCGCATTTAAACATGCAACCATAGTTTTATTCTTTAAAACACTAAAGCATACACATTTTTTTTTATTATATTGCTTCCTTAACATTTTTTCTTCTTTCTTATTTCTTTAGAGAAAATATATTCTAACATTTTATTCTGACATGGATGTACAAAAATATAAATTTTCCTAACATTTTTTTATTTTTCTTTCTCATCCATGTCCTAACTTAGAATTTTATTTTTTATTTTCTAAACTACCATGCTAACTTATCAAAACTAGATAATGTTACAACATCAGCTGCAAATGGGAGTCTTTTTTGTGAAAAAAAAACAAACTTGAAATGATAAAAGAAAATTATAATGTACAATGATGATGTAGGATCTCCTTCAGTACTGTATATAATGTTTAAAAAATATAACATTAATAGGTAGTGCTGAGAACTATCGTTCCAAATTTTGTAGCAAAAATGTGTTGTTTCCCTTTACCTCTGAAATGTTGAGTGGTCCAAACCATAGACTATCAAACTTGCCATGTTTACCTTTATCTTCTCTCGTAGCATCCCATCTTAAGACTAAATCCCCTTCTCTAAAATCTCATTCCCTAGCCTTTCTGTCAAAAAGACTCTTCATCTTATTCTGATATTGTTGCGGGTAATGTTACCCTAAGGTCTTGGGTTGATAAAACTTCACATTTCAGGGGCATGTCATTACAATAAGGACTCAATTAACCAAATTATATGCTTTAAACTAGAAACTAAAAGTTGCAAATCTTACCCAGATATCCTTCAGTTGTAGTAGATCCCGCAGGGTGAAAACCCCCTACAACTCTTTGTGCTCCAAAATCTGTAAACCAGCAAAGAAAAAGCACAAAATCCTAGTTGTACAACAGATATATGTTCTAGATGTTAGGGAAAAGCATTCATAAGATTATAATAACAATATTAAATGAACAATTTAAGATCATTACACATGTATAAAAGCTTATTGACACATAAAAATTAGGAACAAGATGGCTCTTCTATTACTAATGACATGTAAAGTAAACAAATGTGGAGATATCACATGAAATCTACCATGGCCTTCAAGCATACCGTCCTCTAGATCCGTCCAGCCCTAGCCTTGCAAAACTTCTTCCAAGAATAGTGCACAACGGATGTCACATAGGGTGAGTGAACATCTCAAGGAAAAAATGGTTTCCTGAATATATTTGGGAAGTGTAGGAGGCACAGGGAATATATCAAACTTGGATAGGACTCCAATATCATATAATATATGTATATCTCTCTCTCTTTCCTCCCTTTGGGCCATTCCCTTGAGGGGCTTTTATACTCTCTGAAATTAGTTTTTATAGTTGGGAATAGTTAGGCCATGTGTTGGGGTGGTTAAGTTACAGGAACAACCATAAAACCCACCTCTAAAATAGAGAAATTATATATATTTTTAATTTTTTAAAAAGAATAGGCGGTTCTCTATGAATGGGCTCACGTATATACACGGAAAATTTTGGGCAGAGTCGCGTATGGGTTTTAAGAAACTGTTTTTTTGAGAAATATGTCCAAGTTTGAGGGGAAGGGTTGCCCAAGGCCAATGGATAGGTCATAAATTATATGATGGTGATAAATGATGCTATAAGAGATGCCCTGTAATATATGAGGTCAAAAGGGGTACATGATGGTCGAAATTTATTATTTGCATAGAAAGAACCTTGTGAGGACTAGAGAGGACTTCACTAGATTTCAGCCTGCCAAAAAAATAGTGAGAGAGATCAGAAATATAGCTCATCAGTGAGGCTGGCGTACCCATGTTCAGTGAAAGAAAAGCATATCCGCATATGAATTACAGGGCGGTAAAAGGTAAAGTACATAGTGAATCATCTGATCACTACTAGAAATTATAACTCAAAATGAGGTCCAAGCATCAGATATAGAAGACTGATCAATGACGCTACAAAAGATATTTGATCACAAAAGTCACAACTGAATCTCCAAGTACTAAATCGTAAGTGGTGGAACAAATGGTACAACACGTAACTCAGGTGCCAACATATAATATGCTATTGTGATGAAACTGCAACATATAAGGGTTAATGGTGTCACTGGTAAAAAACTAAAGGAACTGTCAAAGTGAACCAAAGCATGCTAATGCAAACCCAAGGTATATATTCACTGATCACCATGGAAAAATTCCACACAATGGGAATAAATGAGCTGAAGTCGACCATGTGAGAAATCATTTGATTACAGGTAATTAATGTATATCGTTAACAAACGTGAATGTGAGACAACCCACTGGTAATGATAATGAGTGTCAAGCTTCCCCAGTATAATCTGTCAAGTGCGAATAGGTGAGTTGAAGTCAAACACTTGAAAGAATCTACTAATTAGGAGGCAATAATGTATCCTCATTGTCGATAGCGAAGAGTCTGCCACTAATGACTGCAAACCCTAAGGTATTGACAAAAGGACTCTAGACCTTATTCCTAGAGCAATGAGTTAGAGTCGATGGGAAAAGATCTGCTGGAAGGAAGGCATTAAGGCATCCCACATTAGTCCAGCGCGAGTGTAACCCACAAGCCAATATTTGGAAGGAATCGGATGAAGTAAAGTGAGGTAACCAACCTGAATTATGTTTTCGTCATGCACAATATGAAGGTAGCGCATAGAAGAAACCCTCTAAACCAACCAATAATGAAATCTAACAAAGAGGCGAGATATCCACCGATAGGGTCAAATAGAAATCAAGGTACTGCACGAATCCCATGTGTGATAATGTAATTTGATGTCGATCACAAGGGAAACCACCCAGTCAAAGACCCATAATGATGATCAAATGCTGAGCACAAGGTCACTTATCAATGATGTAAATAGGGCCAGGGTGCAGCTATAGGTTTACTCTAAGAGAAATATGTTTTAGTTGAAAAAAGACAAACCCACCAACAAGAAGTTAGTGGAGACCTTCTCAAACCAGCATGAGGAAAGGACCAAACATCTGATATGATAGAAAAATATATTGACAAGACAGGGAAGGCCAACTGAAAAATGAGTCAAGAGACACCACCGAAAGGCCAACTCAGGTTAAGTTCCCTTGAACAAAATCATGACTGATGTTGAGTATGGCAGTAGATGATAACATTGTATAAGTTTGTCATGAGGGACGCACAAAAAAACCCCCCATGTCATTAGAAGATATAACCAACCGGGGAAGAACTAACTCATGAAACAAGGTTATGGCGTCTCTTAATTCAAAAGCTAAATCCATCCCAAATGGAGACAAGACTTAGCTTTCTTATGCTTTGTTCAAGGGTGACACAACTGACACTGTAGCTCCCATCAAGTATGGAAGTAATATCCTGTTCCCACTCTTTTTCAAATATTTAATTTTTTTGTCTTTTACATATTCAAAGCTTGAAAAAGAATAAAATAATTTTATAGTACAATGGATAGAATGAGTGTCATGAAATAGATGCACTAGTTCCTGGGATAGGAATAATCCTATGCTCAATGCAAGGTGGTGAAAAATGGTAAGTGAAACTCAAAGGAAAGTTTCATCCATGGGTAAAGGTGTCAAGTCGCAGAAGCTAAGTGATTCCATGGTTAACTTGTAGAGAAGGACATGGTCGAAATATGGCTAAAACGTGAGCCCAGATGAAGCCATCTAAAGGGAAAGATAAACAAGTATTCAATATGCCATACAGTAATACAACTCAACAACATAAGGGAGCCTCTAGGGTAAATGGCCAGAAAAAATGATAGCGAAGAAGGAGAAGAATAAAGCTTCAATGCATAAGTCATGGCGGGACTAAATAGGACTCCCGAGCCTACATAAATTGCACCATGGGTGAAAAATTCTAGCAAGGAACTAATTAGGAAGCCCATGTAAAGGAAGGCTCTATCACCAAGTCATGATTAAAAAAATCTGCGAGTGAAATGGGTTAAGTACTCATGACATGATGGGATCAATCCTATGGCAAGTTATCAAAATGGAGGCTAGTATGCAAAGATGCAACGGAAAGAGAATTCCCTAACCTATATGCCAAATCGAAATCAAATAGTTGCCATGATAGGTCAGTTGTCATGGATCTGAAGGAAAGCTAGGAAAATCTTGAATTCAGCAAAATGCACCTGAAAAAATGCCTTTCCCAACACTTACAAGACAAACGGTTACACGGCCTTAGTCAAATTCAAAAAATAAGCACAAACAAAATTTGTAAAATGTTTTCAAATTCTGGGCATAAATACACACTTTGACTCATATTTTTAACATTTTTACATTGCAAAAGTGGAGAAAGAGCTCTGGCAAAAAAATTCCTCTTCTCAAATATGAAGCAATCGGCCACCAAATCACGCCAAATCAGTAAAGTAAGCTTTAAACTCATCTTATTCATCACTTTTATTCTTGTTTGAAGAAAAATTTTGGAATTTTGACCGTAGAAAAGATATTTTTATTGAAACCCTCTACGCATACGCGGGTTCATGTGGACGAACCTGCGTATGTTACGTGACTCTGTACAATCTAGGTCGGGTATGCGCAAAGTGAAAATTTAAAACTTGTATCTAATCAACCATTTAATGATTTTTCCCAGGATTTCCATTAGCAAGAGAGAGCGTGAGAATAGTGCAATTGAAAATGAGGTGATGGAGGATCAAACATCCTCATATATTCTCTAGAATTTTGGATTGCCCAAATTTTTCAAAATGCTGAATATGAAAAGAAATTTTCAGTTGCTTCAAATGATGGTTGATCATTGGGAACCGAAAGAAGATTGTTTCATAATTGATCAGATGCCACTACACATAGAAGTGTAATATATATACTTCATTACTAGACTCTCTCGAAGGGGATACCCAGTAGAATTACATGGAAAGCCTATTGGAGGGCTTACTGTAGAGGATTATGTCCAAGTCTACTGCGTAGACAATGCATAGAAGGTAGGAACTCAGATTCCTATCATAGATTTGAAGGATTTATACATGAAGTTCCTTCTCTTTACTATTGGTAGAGTAGCAGGATCAACTTCTTTGCATCAGGCCTCATGGACACAAATGATCATAGAAGTGGAGTGCCTGATTCATCTCTTTGATTGGTGCACAGCCTTACTGAGCAACATGAAAAACCAATTGACTTCAATCCGAAAAGAAAAGACAAAACATTTTGGATATGGTAAAATATTACTGACATTCTTCTTCGAGAGGGTCCCAAGACTTTGGCCCAAGGTTATTTCAACTATCAGCAACCCGACAGCTCCAAGAATAGCCCGATGGAATGAGATGATGAATAGATTATGGGGAAGTGAAGTTCCCGAGAGCACTTGGGATGATGAGTTCTTCCAATGGTGGTAATAACAATTCATCGCAGTGGAAGATTATCCCTATGGTAGGATGGAATTTCGTGTAGATCCATATCTAGTCCTTCCACCCGACAGAGCATGGGGTGTAATCAGTGAGACTACATTTTTCAATTTTTGATTATATGATTTTTTTGTGATTTTTTCAAAGCATAAAAATGAAAAATTGTTTTTGATTAGAATAAATGACTTACAAAATTATGATGATCATGATGCAGACATAGGACCAGTCAAGCTAGAGGGGTACCCAAGGTGCAAGCGATGCAGAGGTGAGACAGATGCAGAAGACCCTGGCAGGACACTCCATGTATTATAGAAGAACTTCGAGAGCTTGAGTCACCAAGTGGCTATGGCCACTATAGAGGACCTACCAGAGGCTATCCAGAGACGGGTGGTAGGAGTACCATGATTCTGGGTGCGATTATTTCGTCGTGTCATGACTGCCATTTTTTTCTATAAGAAAACAAATTTTGGGTAGGGACCTCAGGAGTAGATTATATATATGATCAGATGACTGTAATATTTTTTGATGATAGACATGATCGGGCATAAAGCCCCAATTTTGTAGGACATGATGGTCCATATTTTGTATATTTTTTTAACACTCTTATCTATATATATACAATGATTTATATGATGTGATGACTCAAATGTATGATAATGAATAATGTATTTTATATATTGTTTAAAATGTTGAATGATTAATATGCCAATCAATTTCTTGATTAGCCAATAATTATGCCATCCAATTGAAAGCTCAAGGAATATGAATGAATGTGAAAAATTGAAATGATCGTTGTAACAAATGTACCCTAAAAAACAATCGATGTAAAAATGGGTCTTGAACATGATATGTGTTGTTCAACTGTGAAACCACCAATTGTGAATCCAAGAAAACTACTAACAAATCAACACCCAAAGATATTTCCTCTGATAGAATATTGACCACTGAATTGTATTCTACTACGTTGTTTGAAGTAGGACCAATTTAGACACCTCTTGAAACTAACAACTGACCAGATGGATAATGGAGTACCCGAGATGCGGAAGCCACGTTCCGAGTATGTCTACTAGCACCATCGGCGAAATGAAAGTGACGTATGTCATCCAATATTACCTACCAAAGCAGATCAAATTCATCAAAATCACACCCAAAATTGAAACAAAATTATGTACAAAAACAAAATATATACAACAAAGAAAAATGCCAGGCTTAAGCCTAGGCATAATTTTTCAAATAGAGCCCATTTTTGGGCTCTGCCAACTCATTTCCATCAAAGTCAACCAAGGCATAGGCTCCTTTATTCAGGACTTTTTTTACAGTAAAGGGGCCATACCACATAGACTTTAACTTTCCTGCCCCCAAGGCATCCTTCTCTTAGGCATAAACCAAGACAAGGTCACCTTATCATACTGAACCTTTACTCATTTTTTATGTGCCTCATTCATCGTAGATGCATCTGAATGCTACTCATCGAGATGTTCCACATGAAGAAGGAACTCTTTGAGACTAGAAGTGTCAGGAAGAAGCTCAACAACTAACTTAAGAGAGGGAATTTTGCATTCAATATGAAATATAGATTCCAACCCATAAGCCAGTTGAAACAGAATAAAATTGGTTGCAGTTTTAACTGACATCCGGTATGCCCAAAGCGCAGGATATAACATAATATGCCAATTGAATCTAGCTTTATCAATCATCCATTGAAGAATTTTCTTCAAGGATTTGTTCACAGTTTCAACTTGCCCATTTTCCTGAGGATAATAAGGAGATTAATGCTCCTGCCAGAAACCTAATTTCAAAGACAATTTAGCCATCATGATGTTCTGAAAGTGACTTCCCTGGTCAGTGAAAATTTCTTTGCAAATACAAAAACAAGAAATGACTTGATTGAAGAGGAAAATAGTTGTTGTCTCACCGTCATTCGCAAAAGTAGGCATAGTGTCAACCCACATTGTGAAGTAGTCTACAGTTACAATAATGTACTTGTGACCTTTAGCTGAAGGTGGGTTACAAGTTGTATAATCAATACCCCACTTTGTAAAGGGACCAACAATAATGACAGGAAAGAGCGGAGTTGGATGAGAATGAATATTTCAAGTATAAACCTGACAAGGATGACACTTTTTGACCGATTCAATACAATATTTGAAAACTGAAGGCCAAAAGTATCTTGCACGCAAGATTTTTTGAGTTGTAGCAAGCCCAGATAAATGACAACCACAAGCTCCACTATGGCAATCATTCAGCACAACCTCACTTCTTCGAGAGTTAAGCAACGTCTTAGGATCGAATCGACCCCGCGATGATATAAAGTGTCACCAATAATCAAATAGCTTGTGGCTAAGTGACGTAACTTCTAGTGCTCATCTTTCAAAAAATTTGAAGGAAACCTTTCAGTCTGGAGATAACCTACGAGATCCCCATAAAAAGGATCATGTGAAGAAATTAGAAAAATATGTTCACCACGCAATGATTCGTCATAAACAATCTCTTCTCCACAGGGCAACTCAGAAATAAATTCTGCAAAAACTAATGATTTCTTTGACTTGGCAGACATAAAATCAAGATCAAATTCCTGCAAAATCATAATCCACCAATCGTAATTTCCCCCAATCACTCTCCTACTGAGAAAAAACTAAAATGGATTGACTGCAGCCAAAACATAAGTTTTACGAAGGAGAATATAATGTCTGAGCCATTGAATAGTGTGAACAGTTGCTAAAACGAGTTTCTCTATCGGATAATACCAGAGTTCAAGACCTACCAAGCCTCGACTAAGGTAGTATATAAGATGCTCGAAAAGAGAATCATCTTCTTGAACCAAAACCATACCAATGGTAGATTCTGTTGTCGCAAGATACAAGAGGAAATCCGTACAATAATCAGGTGGACTCAGTAAAGGAGAAGAGGTAAAAAAAAATTTCAAAGCATCAAATGAGCATTGAGAAAAGTCATCCCAAAAGAATGGAACTCCTTTATTTAATAACCTCATAAATCCCTTTGTATTCTTGACATAATTTACGATGAATCTCTGCAAAAAAATTAGCTTTTTCTTGTATATTTTGAAGTTTACGAATTGAAGATGTGGGAGGAAAATGAATTATTTCCTCAACCTTGAAGGGATCTACCCAAATCCCTTCCATAAACACAATGAATCCGAACAAATGACCAGATGTGACAACAAAAACTTACTTGTTTGGGTTCAACCAAATTTTGTAATACCGAAATAATTCAAAAAATTGATGGAGACAAGAATGATGATCAATTCTCTTTCAAGAACGAACAAATAAATCATACAAATACGACTCGATACTATGTTTGATGTCATGGAAGGCGTAAGACATGGTCCACTGAAAATTAGCTCTAGAATTTTTTAGGCCAAAAGGCATTTTCTTATAATCAAAGGTACCGCAAGGAAAAATAGATGCAGTCATATGCTAATCTTTAGGATGGATAGTAATTTGATTATATCCAGAGAAACCGTCCATGAAGGAGAAAATCTCATTCCCCTCACACTCATCGATGATCTGATCTATAAATGGTGTGGGGTAATTATCTTTAGGACATGCTTTATTTAGATCCCGAAAATCGATTCAGACTTGAATAGTTCCTTATTTCTTGTCCACGGGAACTTGATTTGAAACCCACTCAGTTAAAGGAATAGGGTATACGAACCCTGCCTTAAGCAGCTTCTCCACCTCATATTTGATAGCTGCTTCCTTCCTAGGGTTGACTGAACAAATATTTTTCCTAACAGGGTTAGCATTTTTGTATGTCTTGATCTCATGCTAGACAATAGATGGGTGAATACCAGGCATTTCCTCATAAGACCAAGAAAAAAAATCCTAAAATTCTCAAAAGAGATCAGTGTAAGTTTGAATCTCTTCAGGGGAACACTCGGCTCCAACGAAGACATTCTCTATAATGTTGGGATCTTTGGATATGTTCACCGGGGTAGTATGAGAAATAACAACCATGTTCCCTTTAGCAAAAGCTTGTGCTGGTGGTAAAGGGTTCAGGACTGGGTGAATAGGTCCAGATGAATGAAGGCTAGGGAAACTTGATTCAACTTCTCGCAAGTCTAGTAGAAAGTAATATTTATGATGCAAATCATCCCACGATATTTCTACAACAGTCATTGCTTCAAGGATATCCTCTTCAGATGGAAGATTTGTGTCAAGGAAATCCTGAGCAGAAGATGAACTAAGAGTCCAAGCCGGAGCCGCATCCCCATCCAATTCCTCCGATGAAAGAGAAAATAGAATGGAATCTACAGAGTCAACAATAGATCTATAAGCAATCTCAGATGTAGAAATAGGAAATTTCATTCCACCCACTTGACCTTCTTCTAATGTGGAGGTAGGAGAAGGTAAGGTCCAAGGGTCCAAAAAATAATGATTTTTGAATAACTCTCTTCGAATAGGAACCTTGGAGGATGATATAGCATTGATATGAACCAAAGGAGGCGGAAGATCAAAAGTACCCATTAATGAAGTGTACATTCCAATCCCAAGATTCTCAATAGGTTGCTTGGTATCCTTCACCAAAGGAATGGTGGAGTCAGAAGATGCACTTGGATCTATAGGAGAACAATCTAGTTGGTCAACTATGACAATTCTCCCTTCATGAGGGAAAAAAACAATACGAAATAATGAGGATGCAATAGCGTCCATATCATAGATCAATTTTTGCCCCAACAAAAGGTTATAGTCTAAGCTTGCATCGACTATCTCAACTTCAATGTTAACAATTTTTCCCCCAACAAAGATGGAAAAATCTGGAACAATACCATGTGGCCTGTGAGAATGACCATCAAACACAGCCAAAAGAGTGGCTGAAGGAGCAATTGCGGGAGATACAATACCCTTCTGGCATGCAAGAGAAATTACACATGTGGAAGAGCCCTCATCAACCACCATTCGAAAGATATTGAATTTGTGATAAGTTGATATGATATGGAAATCCATATGATGAGGAAGTCTCATTTTGAAATTCGACATGTCAAATTTAATCATTAGATAATTCTTTGGATCTATAGCCCCAATAGTAGTGAGAAAAGCACTCTGCTATGCAGGGAATGACTAGAGCACCTCTAACACGGACATAGCATAAGGAATTTGAGCCAGATCTTATACAATCAAGTAGTTATGGGAAACCTTGGCATTAGGATTTATTGTTGTACGCTTTGAAGACCATTTTGGCATCTGAGGG
The DNA here is from genome assembly GCA_034641835.2 of Pinus albicaulis. NCBI lineage: Eukaryota > Viridiplantae > Streptophyta > Pinopsida > Pinales > Pinaceae > Pinus > Pinus albicaulis. Next base: position 97,691 of record JAXQQM020082328.1, on the reverse strand, counting down.
ATAGGCTCAACAACAGGCCTCATAATATGAAGTGTCTTAGCACTATCAGGAGTACCCTTGGCCTTTGAAGACTCAGCTTCACCATAATCATGATATCTTGAAGTGATATCTGCATGAGCACTCAACATGTATATGTTTGATGTACTTTACCCTACCTAGTTTCCCCTAGAAGGAGCCCCAGTATTTTGATTCATGTCAACAAGTAATTGCTGCCCTTGGGGAAAAGGGTTTGTGAGCACAACCTGGGAACTAGAAGAACCATGTTGAGCTAAAAAGCAATGTGAATCTTTAATTTTAGGGAAAAGGTGTGTAAGATGGTCTCCAATGCACAACTTGCATGGAAACTTCACTTTATTTTTATTATCCTTTTTACCCTCAACAACATGATCGTTGGATTTGTTTGCATTCCCCTTTCCATCCTTGTCTTTTTCCTTGTTATTATGTCCCTTATTATTCCCTTCGGATTCTTTATTTCCTTTGGGGTTAGAAGTTTGGACGACATTAATTGCCAAGGATTGGGAAGGAGTTGACACTTAAGGCACAACCTGACTAGAATAAACATATTGTATAGACAATTGTTGAAATTGACTTAGGAGGTTAGGGGTTGCGATCGATCGAACCGATAAGCCCATCACCATGAGGAATAGGTTTAGTTTTTTCTAAGTCTAATTTGGAGTGAGGAACATCCGGAAATTTTTTATTAAGGACTCCAGACTAAGAATAAATCAGTTCTAGCTATTGAACCCTTAAAATAGCTTGCTCTTCAGAAAATAACCCTGAATGGGATACATCCTTCGAAATTTCTAGCTATAAAGATTTCAAAAACCATTCAAGAAGGAATTCATCCGAGATTTTGGTTTTAATAAGCCTCTAACTTCTTCGCCATTCCTGAATATGGTCAGAAATTTTAGTTGCCTTGTCCTGCTAAAATTAGCCAGGAGGTTAGTCCCGACATCATAACGGACAGGTAAATAAAAATTATTTAAGAACATGGTAGCCAACTCTCAAAAAGTAGAAAAACTACCCCCAGATAACTATATGTACCATTTTGTTGCATTTCTAGTTAAGGTTCGTTGAAATAATCTCAACCTAATTGAACCATTGATCAGAGAGTTTGATGAACACCATAAATGGAAAGTGGTGATATGATCTATCGTATCCTCACCAGTATTCCCTTCAAACTTTAGAAAGTCTGAGGGGAGCTTGGTGGGGACCAGAGGCCAACTTGTACTATACTGAATAGGATCATTAGTCTACTTTGATAGATTTGGCAAGTTTAACATTTCCAGAAATGGTAAGCGTGGAGGAGCCTAGGAATTCCATCCCCCATAAGAAGGATTCCCCACATTCTGAAAAGAATAACTTGGATTTTTTGAGGCACCAAGTTGCTAGATGTTGTTCGTAGAAAATTTTGGGCCATAAGAAAATCCTTGTGACCCAACATTTGGAAAAGGACCCCCTCCCAACATCGAGTTACTATACACAGGAACATTCCCTCCAACTGAGGTATTGAAAGAAGAAGAAACCCCTTGGTAAGGGTTCCAAACATTTGCAAACAGAGAAAAATACTGATAAGTACTCAATGAAGGGAAAGGAACATTCCCTTGCTGACCAGCGAAGAACTGAGTCCCTGCTCCTAGTGCTGTAAAGCAAGGTTCCATCTCGAAAGGACAATAGAGCTTTGACCTCCAGAAAAAGGATTAAAACCCTGACTCTGAGAGGTGAAAGGTATGGATCCTAAGGAAGGGTTTGAATGAGGGATATTCCCACTTCCAAAGGGGAACCCTTTAAATGAAGTTGATCCGCTAGCCATATAAGCTATGGGTGTGGAGACAACTGAAGAAACAGAAAAGGAGAAAGAAGTAATTCCACTAGTGGGCATTCCATAAGAAAAGGGACCAGATTGAGAAGCATGTGCTTGGGTGAATCCAGAGCCAAGCACAACAACACTAGAAGTGATTGTCAATATGGCAATATTTCTCCTCCCACAATTGAAATAGGAGTCTGAACACTTGCAGTGTTCATAGCCAAAACTGTGTTCCCAATCGTGGCCATCGAAAGAAAGGGATATGACAGAAAAGGACTATCCGGTCTCTGAGACTCATGCCCAATCTACCGAATAATGTCAAGACAGCTAGCAAGAAGAGGAGATGGAAGAGACTCAACAAGCTAAGGGATTTCCTCTACTTCAACTTCTTCCGCTAGAAACAAAACTCTAGAGATGAGTGGAGGACTCCTCTTTATACTGACACTAACACCAGAACCACCCACAGAAACAGAAATCCCTAATGGATGATCACTCTCCGCTGCGTTTGAAACCACCGAGTGAAAATCACCCTCCAAATTACTCCTATGCCTTATTGAAGAAGGCTCAGCACTCGTGGGAGAAATCCCACGAAGCCTCCTCGATCGACGAGGTGATCGGTCAGCCACTTTAAGAGATTAATTTTAGACTCAAAAAATATAAGAAGCTAAGAAATCTAAAAGCAAAGAGCACACTCTAAAAATTTCCTAAGATATAGCCAGACAAGTAGCTCTTAGGTATTTTCGCTCCGGGTGATGACGAACAGACTCCAAAATACAAGAAAGAGAAATAATAGGACCTTTCGAAAATAGTCTGTGGTAATTATGCCCCAGGCATACTAGTGAAGTTAATAGAAACAATTATGCTAACCTCCTAACAATAGCCTTTAACAATAGCCTTTGCCAGTGCAATTCCTCAATATTCACAAGGGCACACTCCAGAAGTACTGATGGAAGTGATGCAACATCTGTCTCAGGTACCACCGGTATTCCTCCCTATAGTCACCTGTGTGGTCCATAGGATAGGAAACTAAGGGCACCAATCCATATCGACAGCCAAGAGGAACAGTCTTAGGTCAAGACTCAACAAATAGGAGAGGGGGTATCTCTCTTCTCTGCCTGCACTATCCCTCACGCTTGAATTTCTGGAGGAGAGATTTCTCGGTCCCCTTAATGGTGCTGGATCTCACTTTTTAATAAAATTTCTATTCTTAATAGTTTGAGAGGCCTTGGAGAGTTAACTCTCCACTCACCTAATCCAAGGCCCTATAACCTATCTAGTTGATGTATGATTAATGACAATGATACAATAACTTCTAGTTTCTTTTAATCATATCGCTTGTTTTAAATTGGTTGTTGCTTAAGTCAAAGGTATGTGGAAGTGAAACTGATGGTGTTTGATGGTGCAGAATAAATCAATGAAAACCTAGTTACATGCAAATGTAGCAATTTCCTTTCAATGAAAATCAATCTCTACATGGCCTCTACGAAACTACATAAGCAAAACTTTTTTTATTTTATTTTTAGTTACTCACACTTCACATGATCCAAAAAACTATGAAAAAGATTAAAAATTCTCAAATGCACTTAATGCAAACTACCAATGATATGCAAATTCTAAGATGCTAATTCTAAAGAAGCTAAAAAATACTTTAGAAAGATAATGGTTCGATCATTTTTTGACAGAAAAAAAAGGCTAGTTCCAAATAGAACTCCTATGCATAAGGATGCCAAAAATGTGATATATACAAAAGAGAGAAATCAAGAAAAGACTTCCTTCAAAATCAAGACAAGAACCAAAGACTAGAAATCAATGAAAAATCTTCAAAAGATTCAATGAAACCATAAAAAAAAACTCAAAGAAAAAGCTACGAGAAACACAAATTTTTTTTGGGCTTTTTACTTATAGTGGAAGAAAAAAGATTTCAAGAAGACAAGCATAAACTACCCAAGAATGGAAATCAAACAAAACGAGTCCGGACAAGCCTTCAAAGTGCTCAAGCAAACTATGCTACTTTCGTATCGGGACTGAGATGAGAAAAAATAAACACAAAACTCAAATAATTGATTTAGTACAGTAGCACATTCTTTCTACGAATAATGACTCAAAAAACCAGAAAGAGATTCTTCAAGATTCGCAATAAGGAAAGTCCAAGAAATCAAGAAAACCAAGATAGGCCAAGAGAGAAAAAACCACAAGTGATGCAATGCATGGGGCGAAGAAGAGAAAACAAGCAGAAGCTCATTGTTCTGACTGGTCAGAATAGCCAAGAACTTCAAGAAAAGATCTTGGTGCTTCAGCTGCAATTGCAATCACATAAAATAGGCAATTTATGAAATGGCTAGGCTTTCACAAAACCAAGAGAGAAATGGATATGCAATCACCATAAACACAGTCCAGCCACTTTAAAGACACCACAAGAATGGTTCACCATAGAAATACAAGACTACAGAGGCTGAAAACTCAAAATTTCAAAATTTTCTAGGCATACACAGTTTTGCAGTGTGCAACTAGCATGTATACATGACTGTAACCAAGAAACTTGCATATACGCGGGTCCCTTTGGAAAATACAAGAGGTATACGTGATTGTGAAGAGACTAAGTTGCATATGGAAATAAATATAAGGAAAAAAGAAAAATTCAAGCCTGATCAAGGGACCAAGTCTTCTGTTTGATTTAAAAAAAGACTTAATAGACTGTAAAAAAATGATAAACTTGTCAGAAAACCTGCAAGATGGATAAAACAACCCAAAATAGGAATTACACGGATGTAATCCCCAGTGGAGTCGCCACTTCTGTTGCAGGTAAAGTTACCCTAAGGTCTTGCGTTGATAAATTTTCCCAGATCAGGGGCATGTCATTACAAGAAGGACTCACTTAACCAACTTCTATGCTTTAAAATATAAACTACAGGTTGCAGACCTTACCTGGATATGCTTCAGTTGTAGTAGATCCTGTGGGGTGCAAACCCCCTACAACTCTTTGTGCTCGGAAATCTGTAAACTAGCAAAGAACAAGCAAAAAATCCTAGTTTTACAACATATATATATCTTCTACATGTTAGTAAAAAGCATGTATAATCTCATAAGAACAATATTAAATGAAAAATTTAAGATCATTGCACATGTATAAAATATTATTGACACATAAACATCAGGAACAAGATGGCTCTTCTATTATTATGTAATGTTCCAAATCTGGAACTTTGCAATGAATAAGTTGTATAATGATCCTGCTATGATGAATAATATTAAAATATAAATAAGAAACACATAAACATAATTTTTAGCTACAACAGCAACTTGTACTTCGTTTCATGATCCGGAAAGTGGGGAAAAAGGGTATTTTATGTCCTAAAAAAGTTATTTTCAGAAATGAGCTTGAAAATAAGCAGGGAAAATGGATAGATATGATATATTAGGTCATGAGGGACCTATTCTCCGAATTTCAGCTCACTCTAATTCTTATAACTATGTTAAACATCTCCTCCTTTCCTGACTAGGCTAGAAAACCTTGATTTCCCATGATTTTGCTAAACAAAAATTTTTGAATAGTGTGAGAGCATAATTTTCATGTGGGTTTATTTATAAAATGATAAGAGAATATTTATATGAAACTTATATCGATAAAACCATAGAGAAATGGAGGTTTTCACTCTTATGCAGCAAAAACAAGACACCCGACAAAGGTTTCCAGCAAAATACATGTACAAAGCAGCACTGCAGAAAATAACGCATTTTATTGCAACACTGTATTAAACATGAATGGATATGAAATATAAATGCTGAATAATACATATAATGTCCCTAGGCCTTCTTATTGGTACTCCCAGAGGGAAATGAACACCTCCTCCTCAAAGAATAGCATACAAAGACAATGTTGAACCCAACAACAATGCTTCTGTAGAAAAGGATGCAGTTTCTGAAGTAAAATGTGATGTAGCTGAATGTAGATGAATGGCCTAAAAAAAAATACTGAAATTAAGCTCAAATCACTCTCCTTTGATCCCTTAAGAAAGATGATCCAAAGGGAGGATGGAATTCCCGCACAGGAATTCTTTGCACTAAGCAGTGCAACAACTCCGGCTAAATAGATGAAGCATGAAATTGGTATCAAGAACAAAATAGGTGAATACATGAATGAATTCACTTTGATTCTATGCCTTCCTTTTATATTTGGTGCTCCTCCTCACCCCGGACCCCACACAATGTGGAGGTGACTTCTTCATGAAGTTTCCTCTTCCAAAATTGTGTTGCCCTAGCTTGCTTCCCTCCTCTTGTGGCCGCGATGTTTACTTGGTCAACTAATCCACCTCCAATGCCTATTTCACACTAGATATGTTAAATCTAGTTTACATATGTGTGCCTTAGGCTGATCCTTGTTCACATTGAACTGGTTTACTTAGGTGATCTCTTCCTCCTCAAGAATGCATGTTGACTTAGTCAAACTCGACTATGTCCTGATCTATTTTTCCTCTGTTCACACTTGTAAGTGTAAATTTCAGCTCCTGAAGTGATCCCCTTCCTTATTAAGGTGGAAATGATTCATATTTTATTGTTCATGGGCTCCCTTGCCCATTTATTCCTCTCCTAGGTGGAAGTAGAAAAATCTAATGTTCCAAATTGCCTGTTGCAAAATTTGGGAACATTACAGTGCTCTACTCCCAAATGTTGCCTGTCCTCAAGAAACTATAAGGATAGGACTAAAGAGAATCCTTTTCTCCCCTGTAGCACCCTCATAAGATTAAATCTCCCAACGATCAAGGTTTTTAATCATCAATATATCTCCAAGTTTCTCCTCCCAAGTGTGTAAGCTATTTAAATAGCTGACATTTGTGACAATGAAACATCTATGGAAGAAAAAATGGGCTATTTGAAGGTCCTCTTGAGGCATGAGGGCTGATGTAAATTTGGATTCATCATCCCCCTTTGAGTTTCTCCCTTCCCAAGCTATCAACCAAACATAATGAGTCACCCTCCAGTATGGCAACTCATGGGGGATCTCTTCCACCTTGAGCTCCTTCAAAGAAGGTGGGCTGCATAGCTGATTGTGTGGAGTTTAAATGTGCATCTCTTGTTTCTTCTCTCTCCACTTATGATATATATGGGGCTACTACTGATATATGGCTGAGATATAATGGTCTTCAAGAAAGACCCAAGCCACCCCATCAAATCCAACACCCATGAGGTGTCTCCTCAAAGAACTCAAACCTACCAAATGAGTCCTCTCACTTGAAAGCAAGATACAATGCATGGAAATCAAGGTCTGCCCCTAGTTCTTCCTAAAATATGCAGCTTTTATAATGTGAAGAATCATATTTTCATTGGGCCTCTTCACCTCTTGTGCCACTCCTCCAATGGTTGTTCCTACAATCAATGTTTTAGTAGCATAATATGGAAGCATAAACATATGAAAACAAGGAGGTAGAACATAGTCCCAATCATGGAACCAACAAAGGGCATCCTTTTCCTGCCTCAATACATAGTGCAAAAAGTTTGTTCTCAACCACTTGTTTTTTTCCACATCCATTTTACAAAAGGGAATCATGAAAGCGTAATTTGGTGCCAATGATGCACACTGAAAACCATGTGGCATTCCCCCACAATCCACAAATAGAATGGTCATCATAAATGCTACAAGTGGCCTCAAGTACATAACAATACAATATTAAAGAATGAAATACCATTCTTGGTATGGTATGATACTCATATAGATAAGGAAGTGTAAAATACAAAACAAAATTTTACCTCCTCCGTCATGTACTTCGGTCATTGAGCTTAAATGGCTCAAGTGCAAATTCTCCCTTGCTGCAGGTGAGTAGGGAAGTGGTTATGCTAACCTTTCCTTCATCATATGGGTTGTGCATCTCTCCATATGCTGATATACATTCAATTTAATGCCCTCCCAAGTGAAGTCCTCAACTGAAGGATGGTATGCATAAAAATATATGGAAGGAATGTCAACAAATGCTGCATGTAGATATTTCTCTTTGTGCTTGTGAATCCAAGCCAAGAAGGTCAAAACATAGTAATGGATACTCTCATCCATTACTTTCTTATGCTCATATTCTACATGCTTCCATGGTGCATTACTTGTGAAGTGGTATTGGGAACACTTCAACAAGCAATCCAAGCTCCTAAGTGACAGCACTGCTAGCCTTTGGAGTAGGGCTACTGTCATCTCAAAGCTCAATTCTTTGATAAAGATTGTGTCAAATATTCTTCCCAAGATGCTGCTATAAGTGTAGAGCTCCTCCCAAGATGGAGGTACTTCTCTTTGAACTATGCTAGTTCCATCGCTCACTTCTGTAGCATCATGCCAAGTGTGAGAGAAATTCATCCCTTACTCTCTCCCAATCCTCCAAAGCAACAAATGAGTTTGATGTCTTACCATACCTCCATCATACAACCGATGTGGTGAAAACATAATGATCACATCATCATAATGCATAAACACTCCTTTCTGCCCCATGATGAAAGTATCCTACCAATATTCCTTCCTCTTCTCACCCCATGGGAAAATACATGTCATAGGGTGACCAAACTCTCTCAAGAGTAGCCAACACAACATTGCCTCTTGCTTCCCGATGTGATATACTTGCAAGAGGCTTACCAATCTCTTGCCTCCCATCCACATCCACTCAACTCCATGTGGATGCATCCTAGCTTTCTCCATCGTGGCATTCCTCCAATGAGGTCTACCATCCTCCCATATCAGACCTTTCTCCTTGCATTTCATAAAAGGCTGAAATGCAACTCCTTGGAGACCTCCAAGAAAAGATCTGTCATCAATGATTATCTTGGACCCATAAGGATCCAAAGGGGCTGAAAGAAAATATTCCTTCCTGCTACCACTTGACAGCGTTGTAACTCTCCTCTAGTGTATTCTGGCTATCTCATGTGTTAACTCTCGGATGAACATTTGCTTCTGCATGAATTTCCTTGGAGAAAAGTTCACTCCATCCTCCAAGAATTCACACTGCAACCTCAAGGGCTGTGTGTAACTCATCAGTGATGCATGAGGTTGATGGTTCAATTCTCCTTGAACCCTCCAAGGTTGCACAGCGTAGTGCGATCCTGCTACTCTATCTCAGCAATACTATTTTATCCAGGGCCATATGCAAACAAATCTCCAACCATTTCCATAAAGTTTTCTAAAATTTTAAGACATGGAAATTGATGCATACCTTTGGGCACCTTTGGAACATCTTGAGTGGCTGCAAGAGTTCCTCTTTTCAATGTGTTGGCTGATCCAACTGCTGGTGTAGAAGGCTGCTCTCTCAAGGATATGATAGTGCTAGTACTTTCTCCCTCCCATGGTGGTGTGGGTCTATTCTTGTATGATCTTCCTCCATCAAAGGTTCTGATCAATTCTTGAGTAAACTCAGAAAAGGAATTCACTCTTGTTTGGCTCAAGTGACTGCACCACTAAGCATTGGCTTCACCCTCCAGGTGTAGGGCTGCAACTTCTGCTGCCTCCTCCTCTTCCACTGGATGAAGCATGAAGAATGCCTAAATATTTCTTGCCAAAGCTCTTGTTGTAGTTTACCCATAAAATTTAGGAAATAGCAATCTACTGCCTCTAATCTCTCCTTTGCTGCAAGGTCTTCTCTCTTCTCTCAGTTGAATAAACTGAGGAAAATCTAGGGTCTCTCTGAAAGTCCTAGGCTGGCACTTGTGTTTTTCCAAATATCCACTCAGGATTTCATGCTCTTAATGGTCTCCTTTCTCTCCACTTCCCCTATGAGAACAGGAAGTGTATGCATCTTCTTCTTCTCCTTGAAACCTTTTAGAGGTCTCACTGCAATTCTTTCCTCCTTGAAACCCTCTTGGAGTTTCAATGCATTTCTCTTCTTATTTCTTCTTGGATATGAAAATGGATGAGAGTAAGCTCATCATATCCATAATTTTTTTATCCTCTCCTTATTATCTTTTGATTGGATCTGAAATCCACCGGTTGAGCCAAGATGGTAGCTTTGATACCACTGTAATGTTCCAAATATGGAACTCTCCAATGAATAAGTTGTATAACAGAATTTTTATGATGAATAAGCTTAAAATATACATAATAAACACATATACATAATTTTTATCTACAACAGCAACTTGTACTTCGTTTCATGATCCAGAAAGTGGGGAAAAAGGGTATTTTATGCCCTAAAAAGGTTTTTTTTAGAAATGAGCATGAAAATAAGTAGGGGAAATGGCTGGATATGATATATTAGGTCATGAGGGAGCTATTATATTAATTTCAGCTAAAAATAATGCTTCTAGATATGTTAAACATCTCCTCCTTTCCTGTCTAGGCTAGAAAACCTTGATTTCCCATGACTTTGCTAAACAAAAAATTCTGAATACTGTGAGAGTGTAATTTTCATGGGGGTTTATATATAAAATGATAAGAGAAGACTTATATGAAACTTATATTTATCAAACAATAGATAAATAGAGGTTTACACTATTATACAACAAAAACAAGACACTCGGCAAAGGTTTCCAGCAAAATACATGTACAAAGTAGCACTTCAGAAAATAATGCAGTTTACTGCAACACTATATTAAAAATGAATGGATATGAAACATAAATGATGAATAATATAGAGAATGGCCCTAGGCCTTTTTATTGGAATTCCCGAAGGGAAATGAGCACCTCCACCTCAAAGACTAGCATACAAAGACAATGTTGAACCCAGCAATAATGCTCCTGCAGAAAAGGACACAGTTTCTAAATAAAAATGCACTATGGCTGAATGTAGATGAATGGCCTCAAGCCAACTAATAAAATGAAGCTCAAATAACTCTCCTTTGATCCCTTAAGCAAGATGATCCAAGGAGATGATGGAATTCCTGCACAGGAATTCTTTGCACTAAGCAGTGCAGCAACTCCGTCTAAACAGTTGAAGCATGTAATTGGTCTCAAGAAAAAAATAGCTGAATACATGAATGAATTCCCTTTGATGCTATGACTTCCTTTTATCTTTGGTGAGCCTTCTCGCTGTGGACCTCACACAATGTTGAGGTGACTTCTTCATGAAGCTTCCTCTTTCAAAATTGCACTGCCCTAGCTTGCCTCCCTCCTCTTGTGGCTACACTGTTGAATTGGTAAACTAATCCACTTCCAATGCCTCTTTCACACTATGTATCTTCAATATAGTTTACATATGTGTGCCTTAGGCTGATCCTTGTTCACATTGAACTGGTTTACTTAGGTGATCTCTTCCTCCTCAAGAATGCATGTTGACTTAGCTAAACTTGACTATGTCCTCATCTATTTTTCCTTTGTTCACACTTGTAAGTGTAAATTTCAGCTCCTAAAGTGATCCCCTTCCTTATTAAGGTGTAAATTATTCATATCCTATTGTTCATGGGCTCCCATACCCATTTATTCCTCTCCTAGGTTAATGTGGCAAAATCTAATGTTCCAAATTGCGTGTTGCAAAATTTGGGAACATTACAAATGAAATGTATAGTAAACAAGTGTGGAGATATCACCAAAATTCTGCCATGGCCTTTGAGGATACTGTTCTCTGGATCCATCCAACCCTAACCTTGCAAAATTTCTTCCAAGGATAGTGTACAACAGATGTCACATAGGTTGAGTGAACATATCAAGGAAAAAAAGGTTTCCTGAATATATCTGGGAAGTGCAGGAGGCACAGGGAATATATCAGACTTGGATAGGGCTCCAAAAATGTATAATATTTGTATATCTCTCTCCCTTTCCTCCCTTAGGGCCATTCCCTTGAGGGGATTTTATACTCCCTCAAATTATTTCTTATAGTTGGAAACAGTTAGGAAACGGGCTGGGGTGGTTAAGTTACAAGAAAAACCGTAAACCTCGCCTCTAAAATAGGGACATTATATAGTTTTTAATTTTTAAAAATGCATATGTAGTCCTCTATGAATGGACTCACGTATATATGCGGAACTAGGCAGAGTCGCTTATGGGTTTTAAGAAACTGTCTTTTGAGAAATATGTCCAAGTCTGAAGGGAAGGGTTGCCCAAGGCCAATGGATAAGTCATCAAGTATATGATGATGATAAATGATGCTATAGTAGATATTTCCTGAATTTGTATTGAATATCATATCCATTTTCATTTAATTCAATAATATAAATTCTTCTTCTAGAGAAATCATCAGGTTCATCAGTAGATTCTTGTAAAAACCAAAGCACAGGGAAAGAAAAATTTGTAGGAAAGATAACATATTTTCCATAAACCAGTTGGAATGGAGATTTACCTGTGGATATTTTGGGAGAAATCTTGTTTTCCTAGACTGCATAGATCAGATGATTGTCCCAATTTTTCTTATGGGATTATAAAGTTTTCTTGATTACCTTTAGTAAGCTCTTATTAGATGATTCAAAAACACCATTTCCTTGTGGATAATAGGGAGTTGAATGATGCAGTAAAATTTGATACTTTTGAAAATATTTAATCATATTTATGCTATTGAATGTTGTGGCATTCTCAGTCACTATTTGTTGTGGGCAACCAAATCTAGATAAAATTTTCTCTTCAATAAAATTGATTACAACTGAATCTATGGCATTTCTTACAGGAATGGCTTCCACCAAATTAGTGAAATAATCAGTAGCAATTAAGATCCACCTGTGCTGATTACTTGAATATGGGTGAATTTATCCTATAAAATCTAGTCCCCATTGAAGAAATGGTGCTGAGACAACCACTCGAACTAGTGGAAGGGTTTCTAGTTTTTTCTTACCAGCAAACATCTGACATGGAACACATGCTCTGAATTTTTCTTTCACTTGTGAAAACAGATTGGGCCAGTAGAAACCTACCCTTAGTATTTTGTATGTTGTTTCTCTCCAAGCATAATGGCCTCCACGTATTCTTGCATGAAACATATCAATGATTCCTTTAGTCTCTGATTCTATAAAGCAAGTAGTAGAATGTTAAGAGGATATTTCCATTATAAGTTGGCATTGATGATACAGTATTTGGTGGATTTCAACTTAAGTTTTTTACACTGGATTTTTGAAAACTCAGTTGGACATTCAAAATGGATCAGAAAATGAATAATATATGCATACCAATCTGATAATACAAACTTCTCATAAATGTGAACAAGGACTGTTTGAGTTGAAGGAGAAGGTTCGTGTGGATTCTTTCCTTGAATTCCTTGGGAAGGTTCTTGTGGATTCTCCCCTTCTATATTTAAGGAAGGTTCTTGTGGATTCTCCCTTTCCAAATTTGAATAAGGTTCTTATGTATTCTTCTCAAAGACTTCAAAGAAAAATTTTATGCCTAACACTTAGAAATTATATTTAGCTAACAATTTATTTAAACCTTGTACCTTTACTAACTTGGTAGTTTTAATGGTAAGGTCAAATTCAAGGATTTGAGTTATCCATATTCCTCTTCTTCCATCAGTGTTTGGTTGTGTAAGAACAATTTTTACGACAGTGTTAGGTACATAGGCTATAATGGTGGAATGGAGGACATACATTCTAAAATATTTCAGGGCTTGAACTAAGGCATAGGCTTGTTTTTCAATGATATCATACTTGAGTTTTGCATCTCTCATGACCTTGCTAAAAAATTATATCGGTTTATCATGATAATCTTCATTCTTCTCCAAAAGAAGAGAAGCAAGGGTGGTTTCAAAAGCAAAAGATAATATACTAAAAGGCTCATAGTAGTTGTGACTTACTAGGGTGGGAGATTTAGAAATAACTTTCTTTATTTTATCAAATGCATATCTTGTAGGAATGGTCCATTTGACTTCATGGTTCTTTTATAGCATATCTGTTATGTCTTTAACTATTTAAGCATATTTAGGTATAAATCTTCTCAAAAAGTTAATGTTCCCTAAAAAGGCTTGTATCTCTTTCTTATTTCTAGGTAATGATAATGATTGAACAGATGAGAACCTTTTGGGATCAATTACAACTCCATCATTTGAAATTATATGACCTAGTAATTTTCCTTCTTTGATGGAAAATAATGACTTCTTAGGACTAAGAGATATTCCAAACTTTTTTCACCTGTCAAAAACCTTCATCAAGTGTTTTAGATGTTTCTGATCTTATTCAGAAAAAGCAGTTAAATAATCAAGATAAATAACAAAAAATTTGTTTCCCTTCCCAAAAAAGGCTAAGTCCATGGCTCTTTGGAATGTTTCTCCTGCATTTGATAGGCCAAAAGGCATCCTAGCATACATGAATGTACCCCAAGGTGTAGTAAAGGTTGTCTTCTCTCTATCTTCTGCATTCACCAATATCTTATTATAACTAGAGAATCCATCAAGAATAGAGAATCTATTAGCACCTGACACCATTTGGAGTAATTGATCCATATTTGGAAGTGAATAGTTATCTTTTAGGGATGCTCTATTAAGGTTTCTAAAATCCACACAAAGTCTAATTTCACCATTCATTTTTATGACAAGGACTAAATTGGCAACCCAATTAGAGTATCTTAAAGGTACAATTATCTGGGAATCTAAAATCTTCTTAAGTTATTTTTCTATGTGGGAAGTAGAACTGGATTCATTTCTCTTAACTTTTTTTTATGGGGTTTTTATTCTGTTTTAGTGGAATTTTATGCTCAATTAAATATGTGTCATAAGTTTTTAGATCAGCATAAGACCAGGCAAAAACATTTTTGTAATTCTTAAGAAGTTTGATATATTCAGATTTAATTTCAGGAGTTAAGGATGCACAAAGTTTAATACTTTTAATCTCTTCATCAGTACCAATATTAGTGTCTTCAATGTCATCTTCTGGTGATATAGAGAATGGATTTTTGGGAACATCATTTTGAACAAACAATTTTTCTAAAGGAACAAGTCCTTTGGGGATAAAATTATTTGATAGTTATTATAATATCATGATCAACTACCTCTGAATTTAGATCTAAATTTTCCTTGCCTTTAGTAGCTTCATTAATGTCTGAGTTACCTTATTCAATTTTTAATACATAAAATTCATCAATAAATTGAATAAAGGATTTCGGTTGTTAATCTTCTTCAAATATTTTCCAATACTTAAGATTGTCTAGAATTGATGGCCTATATTTGATTTGAATTTTGTATTGTATCTGAAATTGATCTGGAATCTTAAAAGCACTAAAAAAAAATGCTAATGAATCTACATGAATGTTTTCATCTCTAGGAATAAAAGTGATGTTGAAAGCATTAAATTAATTTTCAATGGTGTCCCAAATTTCATTTCTGTAAGAGCTGAGCCTAGGATGCTTTGCTTGACAAAGACTCCTAATATGTCTTACTATAAGTTCTGAATCAGAAAAGACACTCAAATTTTGGACCTTTAAACTTTTGGAAAGTTGTAATCTTAGGATAAAAGCTTCATACTCAGAAAAGCTATTTTTGACCTCAAAATCTAGCTTACATCATTCAGTGATATTTTCTTTATCAGGTGAAATAAAAAAAATTCCTACTCCAGCTCCATCCTTGGTGCAAGATCCATCAAAAAATAATTTCCAAATTGAAATTTGAATGGATCTAGGGGTTTCAATAACATCATCAATATTGATTTTAGAATTCTATGAAATATCTGATGATATTTGTGTTAGCCATATATAAATTATGTTATACCTCATGATGGCTAATTTCTTTTTATCTTTCAGGAAATTTTTTTTTTTGAAAAACCTTGTGAGTTCTTGAAATCCCTCTATGTTCATTATCTTCAAAAGAATCATTCCACTAAAATTTTCACTCAAAATCCTCCAATATTATCCTACTGATATAAAAGGAACGGTTTCCAAGCCATCTCCCATCATTTCATAAACTCCATTTCACTCATTTTTCACTCATTTTCACTTATCCTAACTCATCA
Source organism: Pinus albicaulis (assembly GCA_034641835.2). Taxonomy (NCBI): domain Eukaryota; kingdom Viridiplantae; phylum Streptophyta; class Pinopsida; order Pinales; family Pinaceae; genus Pinus; species Pinus albicaulis. The sequence continues at coordinate 82,063 of JAXQQM020082328.1, read as the reverse complement.
TCTCATTCCCCTAAAAAATCCCTTTTTCTCCCTCATTTACCCTCATTTTCCCATGAAAAACCCTTCAAATCTTCTAAAAACCCCTTTTTATGGTTTGAGACATCCCTCTTAACCCTATCGAAACACCAAAAAAGGCTTAAAAACCTTTTTTTTTGGCTTGAATCTGCTCCATTTAAAAAATAGGCCTTAAGTCCTTGAGGGCTTAAATCCTTCACTCCTTTTTCTCATGTGACCCAAGGGCGCAACCATGCGCTATTCCCTCATCCCCTTTTCATCTTGGCCCTGGTCCCTTTCTTCTCCATGGGGCAGCACCTCCCCCTGTCCTCTAGCCCCCTTCCCTTTATTTTTTATTTTCTTATTTCTCCGCGCCATGTATTACCCTTGGTCAATCTCCAACATAGATCTTCCTGATATGATGGCCATCACGCCCATCATCCACTTCTCCACCACATCCCAATCCCTGCACGCCACTTGTCCTCACCCATTCTCCCCTACTGTGCCCATTCTCCACCGTCGATCTATCTCCCCCAGATCTGATGACCCTCGATTGACTTCACGTCCATTTCGCCGAAATGCTTTAACACGCATTTTCAATGCGAAAAAAATGGTTTTGAGTTGGAAACGCGTCATCCATTGAGTGAAATCACGTTCGATTCACTCAAAACCACTAACCACCCATCTCTCACACAAAAACTGGCTGGTATTACTCAAAACCACTCTTCCACCATTTCGCGCCAAATATTCAAAAAAGCCCACCGTTCTTCCTGGTTCCATTTGTAAAACCCCTTATACACATATTCCTCCTCCGCATCACTCCTCTACCATCTTGACTCCTCTAAAGAATTTTATCCCTCAAACCACAGGTTTTATAATATGTTTATGTTTGTGTTGTAGGTTTTAATGGCATCCAATAATGTACAGGCCCTCCCACAACCGATATCAGTGGAAAAAAAAACCTCAAGATGATGATCCTAGGATAGAAAAATGCAAAAGAGGGATTTATCTTGGCCTTATGTGTTTTGTCAATGCCTCATGAACACTAGTAAATCAATAAAACCTTCCAGCGTAGCAAAAGGAAGCCACCTGTACACAAAACAGATGAACAGTGAAAAATAAAGGTTAAGAGCAGAAATCCAAAGACAAAAGGACTTAACCCATGAAGATTAAAGATAAAACACAGTTTGAAGACAAAATAACAAAATATGAAACAGTCAGCAGAAAGTGGCAAAGGCAGATGATGGATAAAGAAGGCCTAAAGCCAATTCAGATGCCTAATTTAAGGATATAATTAGACAGATCAGCATAAATAAGGCTTCGAGTGACAAATCAGTGAAGCCATTACTCTGCCAAAGGACAAAAATGCCACCTACCAGCCTAATTTTCCTCAAAAGACACATAAAGTTACGCCAAGTTAGAGATATTTATAAAAAATAGCTCAGTAGTTATTACAAGCCTACCTAAAAAGCTTAAAAGTCAAAAAAAGCTACTAAGTAGTTCAAAAAGTTAATATAACACAAAGATATACTTAAACACATTTTTCCTTGGGCCTTGCATGGTCTTTGTCTGCTCAACTTAGTGTTCCTAAATTGTCAACCAGGGCTAGTAAATTGTTGAAGTGAAGTGCACTATATGTGCCTAGGTATCTTCTTCCTACTTCGTTGTGTTTAGTGTTTTTCTAGTGTTTTTGGTTTTTTATTTTTATGCTAAGAGGAAAAGAACTAAATTGTTGGCAAAGAGAAGTGATTGATCACACTAAAACAAAACAAAATCTAATCCAAACTATGTATGGCACCTAAGGACAGAAAATGCTAATTCACATATTGCGAAGCTTAACAAGAAAAGTAACTCATAACATTACGCTCAGTCCAATTCATTTCATTAGAGGGATGTTGGAACAACTTGAGAAAAGGATAAGTTTGATGTAATGAGGTTCTCTTTAATAAACAACAACTTACAATATCACAGAGAAAATCTTATCCATGGTTAGAAATTTGTTGGAACACTTCGAGAAAACATTATATGCAATTTAGTAAGGAATTATATGCTAACATAACTTATGACACACTAGAATTAACCCATTCTGCAACTCAAAATGTTACTGTTAAGCCTCATTCAAGGGTTAGAGATCTCTTGGAATACCTTTAGAAAAAGGTTTTTTTGTAAAATTATGAAAAATTGCAGAATAATCAAGACCTCAAAATGATATCACTAATTCTTGTCCATATGATAATAATGTGTTAGAAAATATTAAGAACAAGAGCAGTTTTTAAATAATGAAGGCCTTTTAAGTCTAATTTAACAGGACTAGAATGCAATTAATAAAACTTGAAATACAATGAACAGAACTGAACTAGAATTCAATTAACCTCCGAAGTATTATAGCTCTATCTCATTCACGTGTTAGTGATATATTGGAAGAGTTCATAAGAATGAGATTGACTGTAACATTCAATGTAAGTGAACATAAAACATGAAGTTCAGAAAACTGCCTAAATTAGGAATGAAACAGAGCTAAAGTCACTTATCTAGAAAATATGCACAAAGCCTTTCCGACAGTATGGGCCCTCTACCATCTGATTGGCACATGAATCTCCTCAAGATTTCTTCAGATCATGCATTAAATTTGTACTTCTTTCATTAAGGGAAAACTCTTCAGAAACAGAGTATCACAGTCTTGGACAACTTAACAACAAAACATCAACTAGCTAACTGTCTCTTGGTTCACCGAGTTATTTTTATAAGAAAAATACATAAATTTCATTGACAAGAAATAGGGATAGGTGTATTTTTCAATTAAAATCGAATTATAACTCCTGTTGAGGCCTCGTACTTTGCTAAAGACATCTGCAGAGTCCTTGTCCTGGTAGAAGTCTACTTCTTAGTTTTGGTTTCCTCCACGTGCATAACCACTTGCAGATTTTTGCTCAGACTTTGTAGAGGGCAAGGAATGATGTAGGTGAGTTCTGGAATTCAACCATATGTATTTTTCCTTTAAGTGACACCTGTAACCTGTGTGAACATAAATATAGCTGCGTAATATGCGACTAGCTACAGAATGACTGCATTCTGTAGCTAAGTCTAGTAAAAAATCACTACAACAACAAAACCACAAAAGTATAGTAAGTTAGTCATTGCATGCATTCTTAAAGTGACTTTAATCAATCCTATTGATATTTTAAGCCTATAACAATAAAGGAAAAATGGAATGAAGTGAAATTTAGTGAAAGGAAAGGGCATCTTTGGGGCTCAACAGTCTCAAAAGTCAAAAATCATTTACTTTGTCATTTATGAACCACTAGAAACTCCTTCTTTCACTCCACCTCCTCATTCATCTATAAATATTATATGAGGGGTTCATTGTTGTTGTTGGTTGGATTTTCATTGAGGTGTAAGATAGTTGCTAAAGCTATTGAAGTGTTGTTGAGTAGTTGAAGAACACTAGGCTGAGAAGAGAAGTTTTGAGCTGTAAAGACCTATTGGACTTGAATTTTGTAGTTGGTTTGAACATGAATAATACAAAAAGATTCATGGGATCCTGGTCTATGTTAATGGTGATGTTATTTCTCACTATTTTTTTCTTTCCTTATGTTTTACATGCTGTCCATTTTCTCTGATAAAGAATAGAAAATTTAGAGTAGGATTTACCGAAAAGTACCCTATTTCTATCTGAAAGCTTTATCTTTATGTTTTCTTCTGCTAAGGTATGTTTAGAGGATTCTTAATTTCCCTCTATATTTATCGATCTTGTTGATTTTAGAATGGTTCAATAGAGTATAGCTAGGGATAAATGTTGGTGAGCCCATGTCTTTCTGTGCACAACCTAAGATATTGGTTTTTGAATGTTCTTTTCAAAGTTTGCTAAGTAGATTCTAAACCAAAGAAGTTTATGGTATGCCCTGTCCTATAGCTAATATTTAACAGTTGCAGGATGGAAAATTATCTTGAAGTCTAAAAAATTGGCGAATCTCACTAGTCCCTAATATGCAAACTATAAAATATTTATTGATGTATTTGTAAAATTATTCAAATTTATAATGATATTATATATTTTTTCTATATAATGTGGGCTATTTTTAATGTAAAATAAGTTTATATTTTAAAATTTGGGCGAATCATTTTTATAAAAAAATGGAAATTGGCGAATATTTTTTTTGGAAAAACCATGGAAAATTAGCTCACCTATGAATATTAGCCCCTAAAATTTTCCATGGCCAAAAGCAGGCTAGAATTAAAAGTTTATGTCTGATCTTAGGCTATTTTCCTTGTTATCTTATATGTTTTCTCCTTTTTGAAAGTAGTCTTAGGATTACTGGATTGTTTTCCAAAAAGTGTGATTTAATAAAATTTTGTCCAAAGAAGTCTATGGTTTTCCCTGTCCTTTGGCTTTCTTCGAACAGTTAGTTTGAAATTCTTTTCTTGTTTTAGTGAAGTTAATAGATGCTTAAATGGTTGTTAGCTTTTCTTCTTTCACAACACTTTAAATGTTCCATTTCACAACCTAATCTAAAAGATCCTTTAAACCATATGACTTTCCCTATGGAAACCCTTGAAGAATCGTTGTACAATTAAATCCTTTTGTGACTCCATAGCCCAATGGGTTAATACTATCTCATGACCTATCTTTTCAGCTGAAACATCCTTCAATCCTCTCTCACCTTCATCCTTCAGTTAACCTCTTCAATTAATGATATCCATCCCAACCAAAAAAACAAAAAACTTCTCTGAGATTCATAACTAGCCTAAAATCACAAACAAAGCATAAAGATTTATCCTTTGAAAAAAATTAATAGAAAGATCCCTCTTTGAATCCAAGAAGGCTAGGTCCTATGATTCCAAAGTGGTTCTGACGTGGCCTCGTGCAGAATTTATTCTTTCCATTCTTGTAAATCACAGGGAGCTAGCATAGTGGCGACCATACCGGGGACATAAACTGAGTAATAGATAACTTCACAACTCAGAAAATCTCGTTCTTAAAATTAATCAAGTGTCTGCCAAGAGTGGTTCCTGATTGTTGATGGTGGATAACAGCCAGTCCTAGAAAACAAGTAAAAATCTTCCACTTGGTGACTCCATTGGTTGTTAGTAGGCCTGTTGATTTCCCCTAGTTTTCCATAGACTCCACTGGGAAAATTATTTCATCATTAAAATATCATTAAAACCTACTTAAGAGAACTTTGATTATTAAGTTTTCTTACACAAATTAGTTTTCCTTCCAAATAATGTCATATTTAGCTAAAATTTTCTCATTATTGAGTCTACATCCTGGCTTCTAGAAGGATTCATACTAGATCCCATCCTGACCCAAATCCTCCTAAAATAGTTCATAATATTGAAAGTATCCTTAGGAAATCTCCTATATCCAAAAACCCAACTATTGACAGACCAATTCACAGAGCAAGTTCAGTTCCTAAAAATATTATTGCTCTGCAAGATACTCAAGTTGACTTACCTTTTATAAGGAACTTATCCAGAACTAAGTCACTTAGTGGTATAGGTTAGATAGACTTAGAGCCTGAAAGCTCACAACATAATAGCAGCAGAGAAACCACTCCTTCCACACCTCATGAACTTGATTTCATTCATAACTTGGGATTTTCCCATCTTAAATCTGCTCAATAGTACTTAGCTGGTCCAAGTATTTCTATTGCACCCACCCATACATCTACTGTTCATACCACTACACTTCATCACCTTCCTCCACTTGTTAACCCTCCATTGTTTCCACAACCTCATATCATGGCAACATGGTATGCTCCCTTAGTCCTTCCTTTACCTTTACCTGTTCTACCATAGGACTATCAGTCCAAGATTCCATTATATGATGATAGTAGTTCTACTACATCTCAACAACATGTGGATAGAATGAATGATTACTTTGATAGACAAGAAATAGATGATGAAACTATAAATATTAGGATGTTTTCTCAAAGTTTAGGGGGAGAAGCAAGAAAATGGTTCAAAGGCTTAACCCCTAACAGTATCAATGACCTCCCCTCTTTTCATCAATTATTCCTAAACAAATGAGATGTCAAGAGAAACCCCCTTCAAATCTTGTCAGAATACAATGATCTTAAAAGAAATGTTGGAGAGAGTGTTCAAGATTATTTCACTAGATCCAGTAGTGTTTATAATGTAGTCCCTCCATAAATGAAACCCCGACAAGGCTTAGCCTTAATAAATTTTCCTGAGTGATTTGACCCAGACATGTGTTATAAATTAAGGGAGAGAGAATCCCTTACATTAGAAGACATGCAGAAAGGGGCAGTAAGTGTTGAAGCTAACTGTAATGCCAGAAGGGCTAGATTAAAAGCAGAAAAAAAGGTTACCTACAAAGATGAAGCAGGACCACTCACATCAGACTCTAAAATTTATAATTTGGTAAGAACAATGGAGATGATGATGGAAATAATAAACATGAATGAGAGAGCTTATTCTAATGAAAGTCAAACAACTCCTCAAAACAAAAATCAAAATTAGAATTAGAACTTTAGAAGGAATCCCCCTAAAATTAGACAAAGAGGCCATGGTCAGCAAGTCAGAACTTATTTTCAACATAATTATGTTGATGAAGAGGGGAGAACAATAGAAGAAACAAAGGAAAATCACATGAACATGTTGGCAGTAAGTAATGAGGATGTTTTTTTCCTCAATGAAGAAGAACAAGTCACATACATACGTGATGAGTAAGAAGCCCTAGAATCAGAAGATTTTAAACTAGGCTTTGAAAATTCCATAATGAAAGTACACAAAAAATATGACTTGAGCATTAAAAAGAACCAAGACACTCCCAAGAAAAAAGCCTCTGAAAATTCTGTCAGAAATAACCTTGTAAATACTTCTAAAAATACATATGAAAACAATAACATAGTGGCTGAAAGTTCTAATCAAAACAAGGGAAAAAACACCCAAACTCATGACAAAAATAATGGTGACCCTAGTAGCACTAGCACTTCAGCTAATGCTCCTAAAAAAACCATTTTAACTATTGATCATAATAAAAACCATCAAGTTGTTTTTGCTGAAAAAACAGTGACTAAAAAGACTGAATTAAACATTTCCAAAACTCAAACTCCTTTCAGCATAGAGAGTGGAATTTCCAAGATAAAAATCTCTATCCCTCTCACTGAGTTAGTCACTCAATATTTATATAGGTCCCAATTGTCAAAATCTTTGAACATAGGAGATCACAATGACTCTGTTAACTTAAACGATGACAAACTTGAGCTTCTATTTGGACCAAAAATTGAAGGAAATTTTCAAGAAGGTGGAGTTCCTCCATTATATATCATCTTGAACATCCATGATAAAATTTTACAGAATGCCATGCTTGATTCAGGAGCATCACATAACCTTATGCCCAAAGTGATAATGGAAATATTAGGCCTTGAGGTAACCAGACCTTATAAATATTTATAATCCTTTGATTCCAACAGATTCAAACACCTAGGCTTAATAAAAAATCTTTGTGTCAATTTAGCACAAATCCCAGCCAAAAGCTTAGTAATGGACATTGTTGTGGCTGATATACCCCCCAAATATGGCATGCTTCTTTCAAGATCTTGGGTGCTAAATTTTAAGGCACAATTCAAATGGATATGACTTATGCCACCATCTCTGTCTTCAGCCAACCTAGAAGACTTTATAGGGAAACCCACATGAAATACATGGTGAGTAGCCAAGAAAGACCAGAAAACTCCCCTATTTATTCTATACATACTAACCTTGACTCATTCATTCTTTACAATGATGAGATTCCTAGTGAGCAAGGATTAGAAAATGAAAAATCAACGAACATAGTGGCAACCATAGAAAAAGATGAAGAGAAATAAAAATCACCAAAACTATCTACTAATTTAGAAAATCACAACAACAAAAAATGAATTTATTAAGCTACAACACAATCATCAACATAATTCCAATCATAGAAATCAAAGAGAAATTCCTCAACACATTGAAAATCTTGAGGAACAAGACATAGAAAAACATAGTGCAGACCTTGAAAAATAATACAATGATGATCAAAATAAAAAAAAACAGAGAGGACAGAGAGGAAAATGATGAAAAATCTGGAAACAATCCTCTTTGGGGCATGAGTTTTGATGTGTCTTGTACTAAAACTGGTGCAAGAGCAGGCATATCAGTGCACAACGCTGAAAAAAATCACGCAGAAGGTCATTCATACCGATTAAACTTTCAATGCACAAATAATATAGCAGAGTATGAGGCACTCTTATTAGGACTAAAATTGCTTAAAAAACTAGGAGCCAAGAGGATAACTATTCTTTGAGATTCTGAACTGATAATTAGGCAAGTAAATGGGGAATATAATGCCAAACATCCTAGACTAAGAGCTTATAGAGATGATGCCATGGACTTATTAAAATTATTTTCAGAATTCGAACTAACTTTTGTCCCTAGAAACCAAAATATTCTTGCCAATGGATTAGCCTTTACTACTAGTACTTTCCTGAACTCTTATGAAAGAAAAAAATACACAGTTCAAGTCAAATACAGACCAGCAGTCCCGGACAATGAAAAATACTGGCAAGTTTTTGAAGGAGATAAACAAATAGAAGACTTCCTACAGTCCAGAAATGAGTTTGAAATGCCAAGATCAAATTCAGAGTATGATGAAGACTATCCTACTGAGGAAAAATCACTGTTTAAAGAAGAAGAAACTCCTGAGATTGCTGTTATAAACCTGTTAACCAAAGTACCCAAAAAAAAAATAGAGAACTACACAGCTTTAGAAAAAGAAGATCTAGAGGTGTTGCAATCCAAAACCAAAAGCTTGCCAAAAGGATTGGTCCCTCTAGAAGAATTGTTTGACTTTAATGATGTTGAAAAAATGCCAAAAATAGAACCTACTGAAGCTGAAGTAAAAGAGTGCAATATAGGCAGTGAAGAAAAGCCTAAAATGATCAAATTATCCAAGACACTACCAGCTCACATCAAACTAAAATACCTTGAGATTTTTAGAGAATTTTCTGATGTGTTTGCATGGAGTTATGAATATTTTAAATCATATGATACAGAAATAATTCAGCATAAGATACCCCTCAAAGAAAACCAGAAGCCTTATAGACAAATATTGCGTAGAATCAACCCTGTTCAATTACCTCTGGTTGAAAAAGAAATCAGAAAAATGTATGATGCTGGAATTATAGTCCCTGTGAGATACTCAGAGTGGGTATCTAATCTTGTATCAGTTCGGAAGAAAATAGGAGAAATAAGGCTTTGTATTGATTTCAGAAACTTAAATAAAGCCTCCTTAAAAGACAACTATCCCTTGCACAAAATGGATCATACTTTACAAAGGGTAGTAGATTCTAGAACAATTTCTTTGCTGGATGGATTTTTGGGATGTAATAAAGTATTGGTACATCCTGATGATAGACTTAAAATAGCCTTCACCACTCCATGGGGCACTTTTATGTATGTGAAAATTCCTTTTGGTTTAATGAATGCTAGTGCCACATTTGAGAGAGCCATGGATATTGCATTCTCAAAATAAATAGGCTACTTCATTATGATTTACATAAATGACATCATAGTCTATTCCAAAACAGATGAAGAACACCTAATACATCTAAGAAAAGTCTTTGAGAAGTGCAAAAAATATGGTTTATCCTTAAATCCCAAAAAAACATTGTTTGGTCTCCAAGAAGCTAAACTTATTGGTCATATCATATCTTAAGAGGGGATAAATATAGACCCAAAAAGTATTGAAGGTATTTTTAAAATCAATCATCCTAGAAACATCAAGGAACTCCAATATTTCATTGGAAAGATTAATTTCTTGAGAAGGTTCATACCCAATCTAGTTGAACTCCTTAGAAATATGACAAATATGCTTAAAAAAGAAGAACGAGTTAAATGGACCTTAGAAGTAAAGAAATCATTTGAGCTGGTAAAAGAAGCACTTAATAAAACATAAATTCTTATCAGTCCTGATTGTACAAAAGATTTATTCATATTCTCATTTGGATCAGAACACACAATGGCTACTATCCTCCTACAAAAAAAATAAAGGGACAAGAGCAACCTATTGCATTTTTCAGCAAGGCATTAATATATGCACCTTTGAAGTATAATATAATGGAAAAAAAAAAGCCTTTGCCTTGGTTAAAGCCTCAAAAGACTTCAAAGTTTTCATTTTACACTCACACATCATAGCATTTGTGCCTCATTCAGTAGTGAAAGACATCTTGACACAAGATCCTAATGGAAAAAGAGGAAAGTGGATTGCTGTGATACTAGAATATGACTTAGAAATCAAACCCAATAATCTCATCAAAGGTCAAGGACTAGCAAAACTTATGGCTGAATCCAACTTTCAAGCTCTTGATATAAACATGTTTAATACATTAGATGAACATGAGGAGTTGGCAACTCCACTTATTGAAGATCATTTTCTTAATTCGTCTTGGTATGCTCACATTTTGTATGTGATGCTTAATCTAAATGTCCCTCCTAGTTTGTCAAAAAAAAATTCAATATTTTTAAAGTTAAAGGCTGTAAACTACTGCATTTTAGATAAATGTTTATATTGGAAAATTTTTAGTGGATTATTACTTAAATTGTTTCGTGAGAGTGATGCAAATAAGATCAAGCATGAGGTCCATGAAGGAGAATGTGGAGGCCACCTCTACTAGAGAATTACAGTTAAAAAAATCCTTAGAGCTGGCTATTACTGGCCCACCCTCTTCCAAGATATCCTCAAAATGGTCATTGCTTGTGATAAATGTCAAATCTTTAAAGGCAAAAGAAAATTGCTTCCCTTACCTCTGCAACCAATCACTGTTGAAGCTCCTTTTCAATAGTGGGGTCTAGGCTTCATTGGGGAAATCCATCTTGCATAATCTTCCCAACATAAATGGATCCTCACAGCCACTAATTACCTTACCAAATGGATAGAAGCCATCCCTTCTAGGAATGCCACAGACTCAGTCATCATTTCATTTCCTGAAAATCATATCCTGTCTAAATTTGGCTATCCTAGGAATATTATCAATGACAAAGCTACTACATTTGGATCTAAAAATATGGTTTACTTCTATCATAAATATCAGATTACGTTGGGCCATTCCACAGCTTATTACCCTCAAGGTAATGGGCATGCAAAGTCCTCAAACAAAATTTTTGTAAACATAATAAAGGAGTTGATGGAAGAGAATAAAAAACCATGGCATAAAAAGTTAGTACATGCACTTTGGGCAGACATATTGACAGTCAAAAAGTCAATTGGAATGTTTCCTTACCAGCTATTTTATGGAGCAAATGCAATATTTCCAACCAGTCTAGGAATGCCAGTCATGAAGCTGATCCAAGAAGTGTAGTCCGAAGGAGATAACATGACAAGAAGAATACACTAGACTATACAATTATAGCAAACTACAGAGGAAGTCTACAATAGAGCACAACAAGTACAAGAAAACATCAAAAAGTTGTTTAATAAAAGAACCAAGGCAAGTGATTTTAAAATTGGAGACAAAGTTTTAAAATGGGATTCTATGAAATAAGATAAGGGAAAACATGGAAATTTTGAAAATTTATGGAAGGGCTCTTATCTCATTCAATCTGCGATTGGCAACAATGCATTTTTTCTTCAAGAGATGGATGGAGCTAAACTTTTTGGTGGTTCTGTTAATGGCAGGATGCTCAAACATTATTTTTGTTAAATTTTTTGTTCAAATTTATTTTTAATTCATTGTATATAACATAGCTTGAAAAAAGTTTTAAATATGAAAAATAAAAAAAAACAATAGAAAAAGAAAAAAGGGAAGATAAAAAGAAGAAAGATACAACCCCATACCAAAAAAGAGAAAAATCTGAAAGTGTGCAAGTCAAAATGCCACTCCTCTAAGAAATTGTTATTCAGTAATACAACATAATCATGACTCAATAAATTTCAATTTATGCTGATAGGTTAGTGTGAAGAAGATTTTCCAAATAGTGTAATCTTGGCTTATCGGTAGAATAGATGAGGACAGAGAAATAAATGGCTCCAAAAGATCAAAACTTCAGCCCAAGAAGAAAAGAAGGATGCTTAGAAAATCTTAGATCTGAAGCCTTCATGTTAGGTCCCTATATCACTAGTATAGTCCCTTATTATTGTTAGTGTAACCCCCTTATTGTTATTATTGTACCCTTGTAACCCCCATTTTGTTATTATTGTGCCCTTAAATTATTATTGTTAGGTTGGCTAAGATTACATTGTGGCCCACTAGGATTACATTATGGCCCCATGGACTCCTATATATAGAAAGGAGGTTTTGTAAATTGTATCATCCAAGAATTGTTCATTCATGTAATGTATTGGAGGTTGCCCCCTCGAAGTGGCTTATTTCTAAGGCATTGATATCTCTTTTCTTGTCTTTTTGGAGTTGGTTACACAACATTTGGTATCAGAGCTTTGGATTCTAGGGTTTCGCTGCTCCAAACAGGTCATCGTGGCATTTTCGCTATAAATTTTTTTCTATGAAGCTTCAGAAGCGGAAATTTTTAGGGTGCGAAGCTGAAATCTGGAGGAAGTTTGTATAGAAATTTCAGAGCTTGGTTCGCAACATTTTCGGAGATATGATCTGTGGAAGTTAGGTATTTTTTCAGGCTCCTAAACAGGTCATCGTGGCATTTGCGCTATACAAAAATTTCTACGAAGGTTCAAAATATGAAATTCATATGGTGCAAATCTGAAATCCTGATGAAAGTCGTCAAAAAATTTTAGAGCTTGGTTCGCAATATTTTTGGAGATATGATCTGTGGAAGGTAGTGCTTTTTTAGGCTCCTGAATTTCATCTCAAAGAGGTGATCGTGGGAAAAGTTCAATAACTCTCTCTCTGGGCATCGGATTGGAGTTCCGAAAAATTGGTTGTAAGTACACGGACCGCAATTTCTTGGCTATCAATTTCAGAGACAAAGGACGAAACAGTGACACGTGGAAAGTCGTACAAGTTCGCTCTACTGAACTAGTCTAGAATTAGGTCATTGTGGGAGATTGGACACAACTTTGTCTTGGAGAATCCAAATCAGGTCAAAACTGTGGCATTTGAAAGAAGCTTCAGAGGGCTACTACAGGGCTGAATTTCAAATATCGAAGATTTTTAATTATAGAGATAATTCAATTTCAATATCGAGCTCCTTAAAGCAAGTAAAAGGTGTGTAATTTTTTTCCGAATTGCATAAGTCTTGTTTGAAGAATCAAGTTGAATTGATTGCAAGGGCATATTGTAGAATACATATCAGTATTGGATTATAAAATGGCCCCTAAGAAGAATTCAACACCCATTAAGCCTTTGGAAAGCTCTACTATGACTCATGAAGACGAAGAATGGCAACATGACATATCAAAATTACAAGAGCAAGTGCAACAAATTTCGCTCTCGCAAAGAGCAACAAAAAATGACATGGAAGTTTTGAAGAAAGGCGTGGAAACTAAGATGGATGGTTTAAAGAAAGGTGTGGAATCTAAGATAGATGGCATGGAATCTAAGATAGATGGCATGGAAGCTGGCATGGAAGCTAATATGGATGACATGAAAGACAACATGGAAAACAACATGAAAAACATGAAGAATGATCTAAAAGCAGACATCGAAGATTTGACCAAGTTGATACAAGAAATGTTTCCTAATGGTGAAAATATGGTAGAAGAACCTCATGATGAGAACAAAATAAATGTTAATCATGATTTCATAAACTCTAATGTTGGCGGGAAGAACCACCATATTCCAAAAATGGATATAAGGAAGTTTGATGGAAAGGATCCTGTAACATGGATACTACAGATGGAGCAATATTTTGATCTCCATAATGTGGAAAACACACAAAAGGTACGCATTGCAACTTTACATTTAGAACAAAATACATTTGTATGGTATCGATGGCTTTGCTCCCGTAAAAAAATTGTCACTTGGTCAATTTTTACGAGGAAATGATAGCACATTATGAGGATACAAAGAGCAACACCTTCTTTAGCCAATTGATAAATCTCAAACAAAAGGGTTTAGTGGGGCAGCACATTGAGGACTTCCAAAAAATTGAATATAAGGGTAGCTGATATTCCAGAGGAACACAGGATTGATCTCTTCATAGGCACTTTAAAGGATAACATCCAACATGAAGTTCGCGTTCTGGAACCTGATTCATTGGAGAAGGCATTCAGGTTGGCAAGAAAAGTTGAATGTAAAGTTATGGCGACAAGAAAGCCTACCACTCAATTCTATAAAGAAGGAAATGTTGCTACATCTAGATTTCCACAACCTACAAGGTTGACACCACAACAATTGGAAGAAAAAAGAGCAAAAGGGCTTTGCTACAGTTGTGATAGCAAATACACCAAAGGTCATAAGTGTGCTGAAAAGAAATTATTTTACATAGATTGTGAAGAAGAAGAAGAAAGTGAAAAAGAAGAGGATACACACCAAGAACCAGCCATAGAAGAGGAAGAAATGAATTCGACCATATCATGTAATGCACTGGCAGGAATTACCACTCCTCAAACTCTCAAGATAGCAGGACAGATCAAGAAGAAAAAGGTAATAGTGTTGATTGATTCAGGTAGCACCCATAATTTTATTCATTGTAAGGTAGCCAAGGAATTAAATTATTTCCTATACCCAGCACCAGAATGTCAAGTGATGGTTGCAAATGGAGGAACTATAAATTGCTCTGGAAAATGCCATAATATCAAGCTAACCATGGGGGAATATGTATTGACTAGTCCAATGCTTTCCATTCCTATGGGAGGTGTCGATGTTGTACTAGGAGTACAATGGTTACAATCTTTGGGGACGGTAGCTTTTAATTTTCAAGAACTTTTCTTGAAATTTTTTTCAGAAGGAAAGGAAGTCGAATTACGGGGTATTGAAGGGAAGCTGGGAAGGATAATAAGCTCTAATGTCATGACAAAGCTTCTAAATAAAGAACAACGAGGCGTAATTGCACAATTATGCTCACTAGAAGTTCCAACATCAAAATCATTTATTTCTGCAGATCTCCAACAAGTCTTCGACAATCATTCCAAGGTGTTTGAAACTCCCAAAGGACTCCCACCTATTCATGATCATGATCATGCTATTCATTTGATTCCAAGAAGTGTTCCTCCAAACATCAGGCCTTATAGATATCCTTACGTCCAAAAGAGTGAAATTGAACGTATGATTGCAGAAATGTTAGAGGCGGGTATAATTCAACCTAGTCAAAGTTCTTTCTCTGCTCCCGTAGTATTGGTACACAAGAAGGATGGATCATGGCGAATGTGTCCGGATTATAGGGAGCTCAATAAGCTCACCATTAAAGATAAATTTCCCATTCCTGTGATCGATGAATTATTGGATGAATTACATGGAGCAATTTATTTTACCAAGTTGGATCTTCATTCAGGATATCATCAAATTAGAATGAAGACCGAAGATATTCCAAAAACAACATTTCGAACTCATGAGGGTCATTATGAATTTTTGGTCATGCCTTTTGGCCTTACCAATGCACCTTCTACATTTCAAGGGTTGATGAATCCCATTTTCAAACCCTTCCTTAGAAAATTTGTGCTAGTATTTTTTGATGATATACTAATCTATAGCAGGTCTTGGAAGGATCATGTTGAACATGTTGACAGAGTGCTCAAACTATTGCAGGAGAAACAATTATATGCAAAAACATCCAAATGTTTCTTTGGAGTACAAGAGGTGGAATATCTGGGTCATATTGTATCTCACGAGGGTGATAAAGTAGACCCTAACAAAATTAAAGCTATTAAGGAATGGAAAGTCCCCACAACCATAAAGTAGTTGCGAGGATTTCTCGGCTTAACACGGTATTATCGCAAGTTTGTTAAGAATTATGGGAGAATAGCAGCACCTCTAACAACATTATTGAAGAAAGATGCATTTTCATGGACTCCTGAAGCAACTAAGGCCTTTGAACATCTTAAAGAGGCAATGTGCCTAGCACCGGTCTTAGCTACGCCAGACTTCACAAAAACCTTTATCGTGGAATGTGATGCCTCAGGAAATGGAATTGGTGCTGTTTTAATGCAGGAAGGAAGACCCATTGCTTTTGAAAGTCGTCCAATCAAAGGAAATTATTTATAGAAACCTATTTATGAGAAGGAAATGTTAGCAATACTGCATGCACTAAAGAAATGGCGAACTTACCTAATGGGAAGACACTTCAAGGTAAAAACTGATCATGATAGTCTTAAACACTTTTTGGAACAAAGACTATCATCAGAAGAGCAGCAAAAATGGGTCACAAAGTTGTTGGGTTATGACTTTGAAATAATCTACAAAAAAGGAAAGCTTAATGTTGTTGCAGATGCACTCTCAAGAAAGAATGAAGAGGTGGAAGCATTGCTTTGTGCTATTTCTATTATCCAACCAGATTGGATAACTGAAGCAAGAGATGAATGGAAGAAGGACAAAGATGTATGGACACTCATTCAAAAGTTGCAGCAAGATCCTAGTACATCCGATACATTTAGTTGGAAAAATGATTCCTTATGGTACAAAGATCGCTTATATCTTTGTAAGAATTCCCAACTAAAACAAAAGATTCTTCTCGAATTGCACACTTCTCCTTTAGGAGGACACTCAGGATTTTTAAAAACTTACCACAGGGTGAAGAAAGAATTTTTTTGGGATGGCCTTAAATCCGATATTCAAAAGTTTGTGGCGGAATGTTTGGTTTGCCAGCAGAATAAAGTGGAAACAATTAAGACCCCGGGACTTCTACAACCTTTATCCATTCCAAGTCAACGTTGGGAGGAGATTTCAATGGATTTTATCACAGGTTTACCTAAGTCCGAAGGAAAGAATGTCATCATGGTGGTAGTTGATAGACTTACCAAGTATGCACACTTTGTGCATTATCTCATCCATTTAAAGCAAGTACAGTTGCTACTACATTTATGGACAGAATTCAAAAGCTACATGGAAGCCCAAGGGTTGTTGTGAGCGACAGAGATCCCATTTTTACTGGAAATTTTTGGACGGAGTTATTTTCTTGTTTGGGTACTCAATTAGCTCATAGCTCATCTTATCATCCTCAATCTGATGGTCAAACCGAGATCGTAAATAAATGTTTGGAAGGATATCTTCGTTGTTTTGTATCTGATAAACAAACACAATGGGTCAAGTGGTTACCTCTTGCTGAATGGTGGTATAACACTTCCTTCCATACCGCAGCAAAAATGACCCCATTTATGGCACTTTATGGATATCATCCACCATCCATCACATCATCTTTAAGGGAAAATTCGAAGGTTCAAGCAGTGGAAGATCACATCGAGCATCAGCAAGAAGTTCTCCAACTCTTAAAGGATAACCTGAATTTGGCACAAAATCTAATGAAACAACAGGCAGATCAACATCGCAGCGAGAGAAGTTTTGATGTAGGAGATTGGGTATTTTTACGGCTACAACCATACAAAAAAATGTCCCTCAAGCAAGCCAAGAAGGATAATAAATTATCGCCAAAGTACTATGGTCCTTACAAGGTGTTGCAAAAGATTGGTACTATGGCATACAAATTGGAGCTTCCTGTTTCTTCGCGAGTACATCCAGTTTTCCATGTTTCATGCTTAAAGAAGGTTATAGGTGAAAATCTTCCAGTTCAAACAATATTGCCAGAACTTGATGAGGAAGGAAAAATCATATTGGAACCTGAAGCGGTCACGGAAACAAGAACTCGACAAATATGGAATCGATCAATTTCAGAGTATCTCATCAAGTGGAAGAACTTACCCACTGAAGATTCTACATGGGAGGATGAGAATTTTATACGGAAGCACCCAAAGCTACTCAAGTGTTGAGGACAACACTTTTTTGAAGGAGAGGGGCATGTTAGGTCCCTATATTACTAGTATAGTCCCTTATTGTTGTTAGTGTAACCCCCTTATTGTTATTATTGTACCCTTGTAACTCCCATTTTATTATTATTGTGCCCTTAAATTATTATTGTTAGGTCGGCTAGGATTACATTGTGGCCCACTAGGATTACATTATGGCCCCATGGACTCCTATATATAGAAAGGAGGTTTTGTAAATTGTATCATCCAAGAATTGTTCATTCATGTAATGTATTGGAGGTTGCCCCCTCGAAGTTGCTTATTTCTAAGGCATTGATATCTCTTTTCTTCTCTTTTTGGAGTTGGTTACACAACACTTCACAAATTTTGTTTTAAATTTTCTGCAAATAAAGTCTATGTGCAGCTTGTACATGATGCCATAGCCCCCATAGAAAATTAGTCTGTCTAATTCTAATTTGACTGTGTTTTAAATTTCTTATTTTAGAAAATACAGAATAAAATCTGTCAAATAGTCTAATCTTGATAGATAGTTAGAATAGATAGAGAAACAATGAGTTCAACTGTCTAATCTGAACTCATGGAAGGTATAAGGTTATAAATAGATTAATTTTTCCTATTTTCAAAAGAATAAAATGATGTTGAAAGGGTTAGCAAGTCCAAGTGCACCCATTGAAGAAAAAATGTTATGAAAAGTAGGATGTGTAGGTAGAAATTTTGAGAGAAAAACCATCTAATTATGATATTGTAGATCATATTTTCAAGCAGCATGATCAAAGAAGGAAGAGGAATGTCAAAATGTAACAAAAGACAAGGCATTGGTATACCTTCCAGAGATTTTTCTCTGAGGTTCTTGACACCTCCAAGGAGTTGCCCTCCCCAAGTGGAGCCACTGTTAGCCATCTATAAATTCTGTTATGCCTCATGATGGCTAATTGGCTTTTAGCTTTCAAGAAACAAAATTTTGTAAAAAAAATTGTGAGTTCTTGAAAGCTGTCTATGTTCATTATCTTCAAAAGAATCATTACACTAAAATTTTCACTCAAAATCCTCCAAGATTATCCTACTCATATAAAAGGAAATGTTTCCAAGCCATATCCCATCATTTCATAAACCCCATTTCACTCATTTTTCACTCATTCTCACTTATCCAAACTCATCATCTAATTCCCCTAAAAATCCCATTTTATCCCTCATTTACCCTCATTTTCCCATGAAAAACCATTCAAACCTTATAAATACCTCTTTTTATGGTTTGAAACATCCCTCTTAACCCTATCGGAACACCAAAAAAGGCTTAAATTTTTTTTTTTTTTGGGCCTGAATCCACTCCATTTGAAAAATAGAACTTAAGCCCTTGAGGGCTTAAAACCTTCACTCATTTTTCTTATGTGACCCAAGGTCGCAACCATGCACTATTCCCTCAACCCCTTTTCATCTTGGCCCTGGTCCCTTTCTTCTCCATAGGACCGCACCTCCCGCTTTCCTCTAGCTCCCTTCCCTTTATTTTTTATTTTCTTATTTCTCCATGCCATGTATTCCCCTTGGTCAATCTCCATTGTAGATCTTGCTGATCGGACGGTCATCGTGCCCATCGTCCATTGCTCCAACACAGTCCAATCCCTACACACCACTTTTTCTCACCCATTCTCCCCTACCATGCCCATTCTTCGCCATCGATCTGTCTCCCCCAGATTTGACGACCCTCGATTGACTTCGCTCCCACTTTTTTAAAAAGATTTAAAAAACATTTTCAATGCGAAAAAAGCATTTTTGAGTTGGACACGTGTCGTCCCTTGAGTGGAATCATGTTTGATTCACTCAAAACCACTAACCATCCATCTCTCGCGCAAAAACCTCCCAATATTCTTCAAAAACACTCTTCCACCATTTCGCGCCAAATCTTCAAAAATGCCCACTGTTCTTCCTAGTTCCATTTGTAAAACCCCTTTTGTGCATATTCCTCCTCTGCATTGCTCCTCTACCATCCTGACGCCTTTGAAGCATTTTATCCCTCAAAGCGTAAGTTTTATAATACGTTTTTGTTTATGTTGTAGGTTTTAATGGTGGCCAATAATGTACAGGCCCTCCCACAACTGATATTAGTGGAAAAAAACCTCAGGACGATGATCCTAGGATTGAAAAATGAAAAAAATGGATTTACCTTGGCCTTATGTGTTCTATCAGTGCCTCATGAAGACTGGTAAATCAATAAAACCTTCCAACGCAGCAAAAGGAAGCCACCTGTACACAAAATAGAAGAACAGTGAAAAATAAAGGTTAAGAGAGGAAATACGAAGATCAAAGGACTTAACCCATGAATATTAAAGATAAAACGTAGTTTGTAGATAGAATAATAAATGATGAAACAGTCAGCAGAAAGTGACAAAGACAGAAGATGGATAAAGAAGGCCTAAAGCCAAATCAGAGGCCTAATTAGATTTTTAAGGATATAATCATATAGATTAGCATAAAGAAGGCTTCGAGTGACAAATCACTAAAGCCATTACTCTTCCAAAGGACCAAAATGCCACCTTCCAACCTAATTTTCCTCAAAAGACACATAAAGTTATGCCAAGTCAGAGATATTTGTAAAAAACAGCTCAGAAGTTATTACAAGCCTACATAAAAGGCCTAAAAGTCAACAAAAACTACTAAGTATTTCAAAAATTTAATATATAACGTAGAGATAGACTTAAATACATTTTTCCTTGGGCCTTGCATGGTTTCAAAGGTCAAAAATCATTTACTTTGTCATTTATGAACCACTAGAAACGCCTTCTTTCACTCCACCTCCTCATTCATCTATAAATATTGTATGAGGGGTTCATTATTTTTGTTGGTTGGATTGTCATTGAGGTGTAAGATAGTTGCTGAAGCTATTGAAGTGTTGTTGAGTAGTTGAATAACACTAGGCTGAGAAGAGAAGTTTTGAGCTGTAAAGACCTGTTGGACTTGAAGTTTGTAACTAGTTTGAACATCAATAATACAAGTAGATTCATGGGATCCTGGTCTATGTTAATGGTGATGTTATTTCTCACTGTTTTTGTCTTTCCTTATGTTTTACATGCTGTCCAGTTTCTCTGATAAAGAACAGAAAAATTAGAGTAGGATTTATCAAAAAGTACCCTATTTCTGTCTGAAAGCTTTATCTTTATGTTTTCTTCTACTAAGGTATGTTTAGAGGATTCTTAATTGCCCTATAGGTTTATCGAGCTTGTTGATTTGAGAATGATTCAATAGAGTATAGCCAGGGAGAAATGTTGGTGAGCCCATGTCTTTCTGTGTATAAATTTGAATAACTGTTAAGTTATTCACCGAGATTATCCTGATCACACACTATTTGAGCTTCATGTATAATACATAACCTCTTCTACTATTGATCATCAATTTGCGGAAATTAAACAATCGCATGCGCACATTAAAACCATAACAATCACACAGATAAACACAGTATTTATGGGAAATCTTAAAGCTGAAAACCCCCAACTATCTATATATTATAATGATAGAGATCATGTAACAATCATTGTACAAGCTCGTCACAAGCTCTCAGTACAATCTCCAATTTTTGCACACTACACAAGCTCATATCATACAAAACACATGCTCCAATCTGCTCCACTTGTTAGCCAGCCTCTACTGCATAATCCAATATGGATAATTTACCAGATCAAGGTTCAAATCCCATTGGTATGTACTACGCAATCCTCATTGGCTTCTCCATCAATGTGTGTGCAAATCTCATGCACCAGTATAGTCACAACTGATAGTCACACTTGCTCTTTCACCTACCTCTTCACTGGTCTCTACTGAAACTGTCCATGCACTGCAGCTAACTGATGTATTCTTTAGTTGATTTATGAGTTAATAATTAGTGAATTAATTAATAATTAATTCACACCACTCATCACTAGTGTATTTATCAGTTAGACTAAATACAACTAGTTCAACTAAGTTAAACCGAACACAACTCCATCAACTGCCTCATCAACTCCACCAAAATCTCATCAAGCATGAGCTGTGAATCAAGTCAATCATGTAAAATAGCAGCTCCACTAAATCTTGTGAATAGTGTAATTCCTTCGTCACCAAGCAAAGCACATCCAGCACTTCAAATCAAGTGCACCAAGAGGATAAGATAATGTTTAGAGTCTAAATATTATTAAGAGCTAATAATATTCGACATGTCTATTTTTAGACTGGCAATATAAAAATAGATTCCGCCCAGTATGTCTAAAAATAGAAGTCCATCTATTTTTCCAACTTGACCAACCATCCACAAATAGCATCCTGCAACTCATATAACATGATCTATATGTCTAAAAATAGACATAGTCTAAAAATAGACTTTGCGCCAAAAATACCCTGCGGGCCCACTTAATGAAGGCGACTCCTTTCCACTAAGCTCCTCATCTTGTTACAATCTCAACACTCCCTCTCAAAAAGATAAGGATTATCTGCAACCCCTATCCTGTCCCTGTGGTATTTGAATTTTCTCCTGGTGAGCGCCTTCGTCAAGATATCAACATCTTGATCCTCCGTAGGAATGTATGAAAGTAACATGATTCTCCGCTGCACACAATCTCTGATATGATGATACTGGATGTCAATGTGTTTAGATCTATCATGAAATACCGGATTAACCGAGAGTTTGATGCAACTTTTGATTATCACAATTGGCCAATTAGGCTTCCATGTGAACTACGCCTTCCCACCAGATCTTCCTCATCCATATAGCCCGCATGCAGACAAACTCGCCGCCATACTCGGCCTCCGCCGAACGAGGACACGGATCCGTTTCCGCCGTACCAAGAAAATGTTGTTGACCTGATACTGAAAATCCCTCCAGATGTGCTCTTTATGTCCGTTGGGCTCCCTGCCCAATCTGCATCCGTGAAGCCACACAGCTTCACCTCATCCGACTGTCTGTACCATAATCCATATCCCGATGTGCCTCTGAGATATCTCAATACATGCTTCCCTGCCTTCCAAAAGAGCTTGGTAGGCTTAACCATAGCTTGTGAAAGCTGGTTAACTACATAGCATATGTTGGGTCGTGTATTGACCAAATACATAAGCGACCCCACCATCTGTCGATAAACAGTGGCATCCACTACCTCCACTGAAGTAGCATCCTCCTTCCTCCAACCACCAAGAAGAATAGTATCAACAAGATTGCAGCCATGCATGTTGAACTTCTCCAGTATCTCCTGGGCATACTTACCCTGAGAAACAAACAGTCCACCACTGCGCTGCCAAATTTCCAATCCCATGAAATAATGAAGGAGGCCCAAGTCCTTCATCTCAAACTCTTTTGCAAGATCCTCCTTGCATGAGAGTATCAATAGCTCATCACCTGTCAAAATCAAATCATCTACATAAAGTACAATGATCAGCAACTTACCCTCCACCACAATCTAGTATAGGTTAGGATCTGCCTCACTCTTGGAGAATCCAAGTCCAGTGAAATAACTGTCTATCTGTGTGTACCAAGCACGAGGTGCTTGTTTCAACCCATACAGCGCTCTCTTGAGCCTGCACACATGTGACTCTCTGCTGAAGATCTCGAAACCTTCGGGCTACTCTATGTACACTTCCTCCTTAATGACTCCATTGAGGAACGTAGTCTTCACATCCATCTAATGAATGTGCCACCCCATCTGTGCTGAGAGAGCAAGAATCATCCGTATGGAAGAATGCCTTGCGACAAGTGCAAAGGTCTCCTCATAATCGATCCCCTGTATCTGTGAAAAGCCTCGGGTAACAAATCTTGCCTTGTACTTCTCCACACTCCCGTCAGCTGCCTGCTTCACTTTGTAGATCCATCTCGAACCCACCAATGATTTCCCTTCCGGCCTTGGGACAATCTCCCATGCACTGTTTCTGACAATCGAATCATGCCTAAATTCCACCAAGATCTACCCCTGCGTGGGTCCTCCATGACTTTCCTCGAAAGAGGATGGCTCTGTCATGATACACTTGCTCACAAGAGCCATGTATCCAGTATACTGATCAAGCGACTGTTTTTATCTGTGCTGTGCTATAGGTGCTCCTACAACCTTCTGTACATCTTGAGCCAGTCGCTCAGCTTCTATAGTGCGATTTTGCCCTCTGATGGTTGGCACTGCATGAGTGGTCTCTTCCACTCCATGAACCTCATCTTGTGGCTGATCCACATCCTGAGACTCATCCTTAGGAACTAATATCTCCTCATCTGCATGCAAGTGTAGCTCCCTCTCAAGCGAACACTTCATGGCTTTCTCTTCCTGAAATTTGATATCCTGTCACACAACAATCTTGCGACTATCTGGAAAATACACACGATAGTTGTGGGGCATATCATTATACCCCACAAATATCCCAACCTTCGCAGTCGACTCCAGCTTCTTCCTGGCATCCTTCATCACATGAATGTAAACAGGTGAACCAAAAATCCTCAAATGGAAAATATCAAGCCTCTTACCAGAAACCGCCTCCTTGGGTGTACTCATGCCAAGTATCCTGTGAGGACAACGGTTCTGCACATATACTGCAGTATTTCATGCCTCCGTCCACAAGTGAATGGGTAGGCCCTGATCATGCAACATCGCCCGTGCAGTACCCACGATCATTCTGTTATTTTGCTCAGCAACCTCGTTCTGTTGTGCGTTATGAGGTGCTATGAGCTCTCTTCGAATTCCTTCTGCACTGGAGAAGTCCTTGAATTTACCAGAGATGAATTCACCATCATTGTCACTTCTTAGAGCCTTCACCTGCTTCCCTGATTCTTTCTCAACTAGTGCCTGGAACTCACAGAACTTTGAGTATGTATCGCTCTTCTTCTGCATGAAGAAGATCCGGCACTTTTGAGAAAAATCATCAATGAATATCACATAATACATGTGCTTTGCTTTCGAAGCTACTGAGAAAGGTCCACACATGTCTGTGTGAATTTTCTCAAGGATCATTGTGGCACGACTATCCTTCTCGTAAAAGGTGGCTTTCAGAAATTTTCCCAAGGTACATCCCTTGCACTGATCTGACTGTTCAAGAGTACCCTTAGGAAGCTCAGTAGAAATCTTCTGCAGTATCTTCAAAGCTCCGTGGTGAAGGTGGCCCAATCTCCGGTGCCACAACTCGCCATCATCCTGGCTCACCACTCCTTCTGCCTTGCCTACCATTTCTGCGCAGCCATCTACCTACAATTGATAAAGGTTCTTAACTTGAACCCCTATCCTCCGGGTCTCACCAATTGCCTTACTGCGCAGGAAAGCCTTTCCCTTGCTAAAGACAACATCATATCCTTTGTCTTCTAACATCGCCACAGAGATAAGATTCTTCTTCAATCCTGGAACATGCATCACTTCCTTCAATAGGAAGGGTTTAACAGAATCCCTCCCAAAGGAAATGGTACCAATACCGGTCACACTGTATCTACCATCATCGCCCATCTCGATGTGCACTCCAATATCTTTCTCATCCAGATCAATAAACAAATCTCGATCTCCTGTCATGTGAAAAGACGCACCACTGTCCAGAAACCACACTGAACCCATCACACTTGAAACCAAGCATGTGATCAGTGAAAAATACAGCTCAAACTGTGATGCTAAGGCCTCTCTAGCTGCAAATCCAACATCCTGCTTATTTTTCTTCTTCTGCGGACAATTTGTGGCATAATGTCCGTGTTGGTGACAGTGAAAGCACTTCACCTCGGACATGTCCTGCTTCTTTCCTTTCACACCGGAATGAGAAGCTTTCTTGCTCTTCCCCTTCTTTTATTTGGCAGCCAAAGCACAATTCTCTTCATCAGAGTTCCTTGATGAAGATTCATCCCTGGTACTCTGCCTTATCTCCTCTTGCGCAAGATCCGACCAAAGTCGCTCCCATCCTGGAAATTTCTCCCGACCATTGACAGAGTCCTGATAGGAGTGCTAACTCTTTTGAATCCCTAGGAGAGCCAATCTCACCAAGTCCTCATCATCAACAGTAACCCCCACACTTCCCAGCTCATCCCTGCATTGGATGAACTTCGTGAGGTACTTGGGCATATTGTTGCCTTTCTCCATCTTTATGTTTCTGAGTTTATCCTTGAGGGCCAACTTCCTCTCGTCGCTATTACTTTGGAATAAATTTGTCAAGGCTTTCAACATCAAGAATGGGGAAGCCTTACCATGAAGGCTAGACACTATGTGATCCTTCACACCCTCCAACAGAATCCTTCGACACTTTGCTATCTTCTTTTTCCATGCATCAAGTACGATAGCATTAGTAGAAGTAGGCTTTGGGAATTCAGCATCTATGAACTCCTTCAACCCATTGTCATCTACCACCGCCTCCATCTTGTCCTTCGCTGCAATATAATTCGAGCTGATCTCAAGGGCATACTCCAATCACAATCCGTTGAAAGACATCTCAACTTCAACACCAAGAAAACACTGCTGCAAATTCGAATTCCACCAGCACAAAACTCAACCGCTTCAATGTTTTGCAATTGCTCCAATGATCAATATCGCTTTGATACCATGTATAAATTTGAATAACTGTTAAATTATTCATAGATATTATCCTGATCACACACTATTTGAGCTTCATGCATAATACATAACCTCTTCTACTATTGATCATCAATTTGCGGAAATTAAACAATCGCATGCGCACATTAAAACCATAAAAAATCACACATATAAACACAGTATTTATGGGAAATATTAAAGCTAAAAAACCCCAACTATCTATATATTATAATGATAGAGATAATGTAACAATAATTGTACAAACTCCTCACAAGCTCTGAGTACAATCTCCAATTGTTGCATACTACACAAGCTCAGATCATACAAAACACATGCTCCAATCTGCTCCACTTGTTAGCCAGCCTCTACTACACAATCCAATATGGATAATTTACCATATCAAGGTTAAAATCCCACTGGTATGTACTGCGCAATCCTCATTGGCTTCTCCATCAATGTGTGTGCAAATCTCATGCACCTGTATAGTCACAACTGATAGTCACACTTGCTATTTCACCTACCTCTTCATTGGCCTCCACTGAAACTGTCCATGCACTGCAGTTAACTGATGTATTCTTTAGTTGATTTATGAGTTTATAATTATTGAATTCATTAATAATTAATTCACACTACTCTCACTAATTGTATCAATCAGTTATACTAGATACAACTAGCTCAACTAAGTTAAACTGAACACAACTCCATTAATTGTCTCATCAACTCCACCAAACTCTGTGACATGAGTTCTAACTGAAGTCAACCATTCAATAGCTCCAATAAACCATAGGAATAGCGTAATTCCTTCTGTCAGCTACATGTGCCACATCCAGGCATCAAACTGAAGTGCTCCAAGATGATAAGATAATGTTTAGAGTCCAAATATTATTAAGAGCTAATAATATTCGACATATCTATTTTTAGACTGGAAATCTAAAAATAGATTCTGCCCAGTATGTCTAAAAATAAGTCCATCATTCTTTCCGACTCTGACCAACCATCCACAAATAGCATCTTGCAACTCATAGAACATGATCCATATGTCTAAAAATAGACATAGTCTAAAAATAGACTTTGCGCCAAAAATACCCTGCGGGCCCACTTAGTGAAGGTGACTCCTTTCCACTAAGCTCATCATCTTGTTGAAATATCAACACTCTGTGCACAACTTGAGATATTTTTTTTTGAATGTTCTTTTCAGAGTTTGCTAAGTAGAGTCTAAACCAGAGAAGTTTATGGTATGCCCTGTCCTCTGGCTAATATTTAACAGGTGCCTTGAAAGATCCCTTGAGAGTATGCCAAAAGCAGGCTAGAATTAAAAGTTTCAGTCTAATCTTAGGCTATCTTCCTTGTTCTCGTATATGTTTTCTTCTTTCTAAAATTAGTCTTAGGATTACTGCAATGTTGTCCAAAAAGTGTGCTTTAATAAAATTTTGTCCAAAGAAGTCTATGGTTTTCCCTGTCCTTTGGCTTGCTTCAAACAGGTACTTTGAAAGGCTTTTCTTGTTTTAG
Organism: Pinus albicaulis; assembly: GCA_034641835.2. NCBI lineage: Eukaryota > Viridiplantae > Streptophyta > Pinopsida > Pinales > Pinaceae > Pinus > Pinus albicaulis. The sequence continues at coordinate 54,250 of JAXQQM020082328.1, read as the reverse complement.
TGAAGTTAATAGATTCTTAAATGGTTGTTATCTTTTCTTCCTTCATAACACTTTAAATTTTCCATTTCACAACTTAATATAAAAGATCCTTTAATCTATATGACTTGCCCTATGTAAACCCTTAAAGAATCATTATACACTTAAATCCTTTTGTGACACCATAGCCCAATGGGTTAATACTATCTCATGACCTATCTTTTCAACTAAAACATCCTTCAATCTGCTCTCACCTTCATCCTTCAGTTAACCTCTTCAATTAATGATATCCATCCCAACCAAACAAACAAACAAGTTCTCTAAGATTCATAACTAGCCTAAAATCACAAACAAAGCATAAAGATTTATCCTTTGAAAACACTTAATAGAGAGATCCCTCTCTGAATCTAGGAAGGCTAGGTCCTAGGATTCCAAACTGGTAATGATGTGCCCCCCTGCAGCATTTATTCTTGCCATTCTTGTAAATCACAGGGAGCCAACAAGTTGAAAAAAACTAAAATCCTGATCAACTGCATAAATGGGATTATTTCTAGTGAAATTTGCTTTGGAAGCAGTGTTTAAGAATATGACTTCCCTATATAACCTAAGGCTCTCTCCACCATATATAGGAATAGTGGCAAAATACATATCCATTTGAATACTCCCTCCCAAATTTGCAGAACATGATCTTGATAAAAGAATTCCAAATTTGGGGGGAATATCAGTAATAACTATGTCTAATACAACACTTTTAACTGGTATTTGATGTAAAGTGACCACTAGGTCTTTTATAAGTCCTAAACATTGCAACCTTTTAGAGTCAAAGGTATATAGGTTGTGATAGGTTCGAGTGATATCCAAATTAAGTTGTTTCATAATGACTTTAGGCATTAGGTTGTGCAAAGCTCCATAATCCAACATACAATTATATAGCAGAGAGTTATGCACTTTCAAAGTCACATAAAAAGGTGGCATGGATTCATCAATCATATCAGAACTAGGACCAAAAGATATGGTGGGCCTTTCATTTTGCAGATTAATAATATCACCTTCAGCATCCACAATAGAGTCTTGGATCCATTTTGCAATTTGACTCCTATATCCTGGGTTTTTAGAAAGTTATGAAACTGGAATTGGAATTTTAACTCTTTATAACTCTTTTTCCACATTAAAAGAAGTCAATATAGTTTTATCAATTTGAGCAGAATCACTTAACTAGTTTAGAGGTTGAATAGAATTAGTTTGAGTTTCAACAGTTTTTACTTGAGGTTCAATTATTACAAGGTTTTTGGGAGGTCTACCAGGATGAACTCTAGGTCTTAAGCCATATCTTCTATTGAGTTCTACAATCAAAAACTCAGAAAAAGCTTGATATTTAGAAACCTGAGAAGTATCTTGCTCTTCTTGAGGGATTTGATTTTGGGGAATAGGAACAATGGAATTCTGAAGGGATGTATGATCTATATTATTAATATATTCAGTGATATATAAAGTATTGTCATCATGTTTTTGATCATCAATCAAAAACGGTGTGGGTACTTGTTGGTAATTATGTGGCCTTTGAAAAATTTGCAATGGAGGAGAATTTTTATACTGACCTTCAACCTGTGTTTGGGGTCTAGAAACAATTTGTTGGACTATTGTAGGTTGAGTTTCAATTTTTGAAATGCTATTTGATGGGTTTCTAAGAAGTGATGTGATTTCATCTATTTTTGCATCTTCAATTTTAGATTTAGAGGAAGCAGAAGCTTCCTGATTTGATTTTAATTTCTTTTGGGCTTTTTCATCTTTAGCTTTTAGCTTGGCTGATGCAAACTTCTATAACATTAGTTTTCAGGTCTTCTAAGGTTGAGGATGTTTTTTCTATCAACATAACAACAAATTCATCCTCAAATGCCTTTGAAAATCTAATCTTAGCTGCTGCTACAAGAGGTTTACAATCAAGAGGCATATTGTGGTAAATCTTATTAAATCTTTTGATGAAATCAACAACTGGTTCTCAAAAATTTCTTTTTAGTTCTTCAAATTTAGTTAAGAAATACACACGGTCCTTTTTCACTCCCCATTGATATTTAAAGATATTAGTTAATTCTTTCCAAGATCTAAGGGAATTTACTGGTAATTTCCTAAACCAAATCCTAACATTTCCTTCTAGGGATTGCACAAACAATCTCATATAAACATTTACATGTTCTATGTTCATGTTATCTACAAAATACAGAAATGCTGCCAGATGGTCTTCAGCTGATAAACTAGTTTCTGCATTAAATCTAGGAAGGTGTTTTAGATATCCTGGAGGAAAATCATTGAGGATAGCAGGAAGTAAGATAGGGGCATATCTTTATTGTACAATTGGTCTAAAACTAGCCATACTTGAAGATGTAGATGTAGAGTAATGAGTATTAGTAGTTGAAGAGGAAGAAGTGGAGTTTGTAGGTGAATATGGATAGGAAGGAGGTGAGGAATGATGAGGAGAACGAGGGGTAGAATGAAATGGGATTGAAGACCTTCTTTTGGACCTTAAAGGAGTTCTAATGGCCAACTTTTGAAACTCTTCTTCTCCTTCTCTGTGTTCAAATAAAGGATTAGAATAAAGAAAAAAGAGATATTCTAGTTGGTGTGAAGTAGAAGGTGCAAAATATGTGACAGGGGAAATGGAATCAGTAGGTTTGAATCCAGGTAAGTTTATATCCAAATACTACTCTGATATAGGAGATTTAGAAGGATCCTTATTTAATTTATAGGACTCTAAAGAATGAAATAATAAAGCTATTTGAAAATCCACTCCTTTAGATACTAAATCATGCACTCCTTGAGGTATTTCTTCTGATTGTAAAGGAATGGGTGAATATATAAAATGATCAAGAATTATATTGATCTCATGTTGTGGGATAGAATAAGAGGTTTGATGTCTTCTTCTAGAAGAAGCTCGTCTTACCAGTCTCTTTGGATCTGATAAGGGTTGGACAATTTTAGAATCAGATCAAGATCAGGTGTGTGTTGAAGGAGCCAGTTTGGTAATAGTGGAGTTTCTAAGTGAGAAATTTTGACCTAACTAAACCCTTAGTCACCTTAAAGGAATAGGGTTTTATCATTTTCCCAGGGAAAAAAATAAAATTCGTTTCTGGACAACACTACCAAATTGATGTTGTCCTTTGAGATAATTGTGGTCAATAATAATGCCAAAGCATCTAAAATGTTTTTTTGTGTTTTATAATTTTGGAGGACCAATGTATAATATAACTTTTAGAAAATAGTTATTGATTAAATCTTCCAGATAATCTCAGTAATTATAAGTAAGGGTTGTTTTTTTATCTCACACAGTGATTTAGATTTTGTAAATGGTTAAGTAGACTTATGTAAGAATATATCATTATCAAATATTTATATTTAATTATTTAATTAATCATAAGGTAGAAAATCTTGAAACAATGTTCAAAAGTTCAACAAAATACATTTAACATTATCAAGATGCTGACAATTCATAAATGAAAGTGACTTACATCAACAAATTGTTAAGTAAATCATTCTTTATATTGATAATAACTTTAGGAGGAATTATAAGATAAATGAAACATAGTTTATCTCACCTAATTATATTGATAAAAATTAAACATATGAATAGATAAAATGTATGAAAACTGGAAAAACTCACAGAGAGAACAGAGTTGTATGAGATAAATTGAGAATCCTTCTTCTATTATTTATGAGAAAAAAAAATTTTACAATTTATTTGTACAAAAATTCACTTATCCAAGGGTGAAACCCTTCATAACTCGAAATGAGAGTTATTTATAGTAATTTATAAAACTTAAAAACATCTTAACTTATTATAATAATAGAATAAAGAAGAATAGAAGAAGGAAACATATAGATGAAGTGTCTCTGTTTTCTTGGAAGTTGTTGATGACTTGGCCCCTTTTGATGTAAGTTTTTACTGACTGGACCCTTGAAAATATGATGTGTAGGCAAGCTATAAAAAATACCTTTTACTCTATGGCCTCACAAAATTTATCCCATTGATCTTAACTTGGGATTTCTACACTCATCATATTTCTAAAAATTTCATCTACCTATGTATATCTGTCAAAAGTTGGTCTCTGAATGAACAAATGTTTGATTTGATGTTGAATGATGAAATCAAACTATAGAGCTTCAAGAAATTCTTTCCCTATAACCTGTCCTTTGATACTTGCAAATTTTGACTTATCTATTACAATTGTGTATACATTTTTACATTAATCTTCTAATTTAATCAACTTATCATCTAATCCTACCAATCCTGGCAGTCCTTTATGATTCAAAACATTAAACTTAGTATGAAATATTTGAACAATAGTATCCAAAGCTTCACATTTTGTTTGAAATTGGTTGATTAAATTTATTTTTTGTAAAAATTTCTTGATCTTCAAAATTGTTGTAGTTATGTCTAGTATGTTGATTTCTTCCAACTCTTCTCTATTCTTTGAGTTCAGAACCTTGATCATGTCAGTGGATTCCCTTGGCTTCTTTTTGAGATGCTCTTTTTCATATTCTATGGCTGCTCTGCATTTGGTGATGAGCTCTTGTTGTTTGAATATAATCTATATGAATGGCCATACCTCTATCACAAAATTGCTGATATCTTTCCAAATGTTTTGCTTAGATTCAACTAGAGTACCTGCAATTAGAGACTCACTCTATAGTTCTTTTACCTTAATTCCTAACTGATGAGTCTTTTGAATTTCCTCCATGTATAAAGTATCATTTTTAATCTTCTGTGACTCATGAATTTAAAACCTTTGTTGTAACTTTTCATGTGCCTACATCTCAATAGCCAAATCTTGTGCCAATTTTATTGCATTAGTTGTTTTCAAAGATGATGAAAGATTTGTACCTGCAGAAGATGTTTGAGCTGTTGTATTAGGATTAGTAGTCACCTGAAGTGCTGATTTCTCTTTCAGTAATTATTCAATTTGTTCTTCCAGCATTCTAGTTTAAAAATTTTGATCAATGATCAATTTCAACATATCCTCTTTGTTGTATTCATTCTCTGCAATCTCCTTTCTATGTGGATCTTCAGTTGATGGTAGTTAAATATGTTTGTGCAGAGTAGAGATGTATGCATTCTTCTTTTTACTGATTTCCTCAACTGCCTTGCAGTATTTTGGATCATACCCAACTTTCACTACAAGGTCCTCCAAAGACTTTAATCTATTGTCTTTGGCTAGTGAAGACAAATTTTCAATCTTCAGCTGAGATTGAACATTTGATAATTCAGCTTTTAGTTTGGAGAGTGACACAGTTGTTGTTGTCATTGTTGTAAATAAAATCTCTCCAATCTCGTCCCTACAATCCCTCATATCATACATTGGAGGACTATTCCCGTGACCTGTGAACAATAAAATGTCCGAAAAACAACTTGATGGCATCCTTCTGCATAAGGGAAATACTTCTCCTGAAGAACATTTCCTCAGAAAATCATTAAAAACATATGTTTGGGCATTGACGCGCTTAGCCATTTCATCAGTCGCACCAACCTGGGAAACTTACACTAAGCCCACACCACCTAGTGCTCTATCCCTATGTATTGCTTGCGCCAAGCCTATTAAGGAATTTTTTTTAACAATAGAAGGTAGAAGTTTGATTCTAACAACTTCAGAACGAATCATCAAAAAGAGGTTGGGTTGCTTGGCTCTAGATCTCCCTGATTAGGAAGTGGTTTTCCACCTCTCATGGAACCTTCCCAAGAGATAGGACTCGCCCCCATAATTATAGGGATCCTAACCTCTCCTTCTCCTTCTATAAAAGCCTGCCATCTCCATTTTCTATATAGGTAAAAATTTGGGAATAAAACTATAACTGAGTGACTATTGAGAGAAAAGTTTTTGGATGGATAAGTCATTCTTGTAGACAAGACAGACCTCCCAAGTGTCCTATAGAAAGTTAGAAACAAACAGAAAAACAAAGCTATCTTTCTCTAGATATATTGCGATTTATAATTAAATGCTATAAAGGTTTGAAGATCCTAACTTTGATCCAATGCTTATTTGTAGTAGTAGTCCTTCAATCGCTCGAAAGATTTCTCCTCAAAGATTCTGCCATCACCAACAATAAAACATCAAATAGAACTTGCATAGCATATATTCATAAATCATATCCATTATGGTGATCAAGGAATCCATAAAATAAACAAATCAATTGACATCTTATTGAGAAAAACAGATTTATTTGTATTAACTCAAATAAGGAAGAGCCTTACAACCGTGTCTGCCTTGATGTTGTATAGGTCCTCCTGGGGTCTGGAGCAGGCGTTTCCTTTACTCAGATCAGCCTTGCACTCTTCCAACCGAGATACATACATGTATGTAATCCTTCCCACATGAAATCTCAGCTAAAAGGGTCTAAGTTTCAACAGCACTTCGCCTCCAACAATACTAAAAATTCAATTCATTAATGTTAACCCCTTGAGGCTTCCCTATGCCTTTTTTATAGTGGATAAGAGGAGGTTATAGCTCCATACAAGAAGGGATAGAGTCCTCCTTCAAAGGTATTAGTTCCTTACATCAAGGGGTTAGCTCCTTATTGGATGGGATGCATGAAAATGAAAGGAGTTATCTTTCCACCGCAGAAATGTTTCTAGAAGCTTCCAAAAATGACTTAAACTGAGCTTGTACATTTTACTTGTGCCTTTTTAATCTCTTACAAGGGTCCGCACTTTTAATAAAAAAAACAGTGTGTTTGGCTTCGCAGGGTTTAGAGCCAAAAAGTGCGAGACCGCAGGAAAAACTAGGAGAAAGTGTGGTACCAAAGTTTTAAGGCTTTAATGTTCTTTTCTCTTAGTTTCAAGGCTTGAATTTGGAAATTATGATATTGTAGACTTTCAAGGGAGTACTAAAATGTCATGGTTGAAAATTTTAGTGTAACAAATTGCCCCCTAAAGTAACAATTCTGAGAATATTCGAAGACTGATGTGCTTTATCATTTCAAGGATTAGTTTGTGGACGCCCCAGTCAGAAACCTGTAAAAACATTAAATTCAACACACACATACACACACACACACACACACACACACACACACATATATATATATATCATCGTTGAGGTAGGCATTCCCATACTCGGATAAAAACTAACTAAACTTGTTCTGGTACATAAATGATTTTACTATTACGTTAATAATGTAGACACAACATGGAAGCATCCATCTGTAATGAATCGTCTACTGCAGAAATGAATAATAAAACTCCTCGCAGCCTGGATGGTGGAAACTAGATCCAAGGTCTTGATTTCTGCTTCCCGAACTAGTACGATTCTATCCATGCGATTAAATATGTTGAAGTCGAACATGGTAGAAACCACTTGATTACCAGTCAATGATGTGAACTGTTAACAAGTGTGAGAGAAACCACCAATAATGAAAATGGCTGTCAAAGTACTCAGTAAAATCCATGAAATGCGAATATGTGATCTGAAGTCGAACATTTGACAGAATTGTTCGATCGAAGGTCAATGATGTAACCTATCGTCGAAGGCAAGAAACCTACTATTAAGGCATGAAGATTCCAAGGTACTGATGGATTCTAGATCAACTTCCTAGATGATGAGCTGTCGTTGATAGAAAGTGATCCGTTGTAAGCAAGCTCACGACAGGAAACCATAAGTCAAGTTTTGAAGAAATTGTTTGCAAAGACTGACTCGGGGATGGTCAACGCGAATGGAGACAAGTGTTTGCAGATGCATGGTTTATTTGAATGACATCTTGAACACATAACGACACTGCAGATGGTTTGGTGACAATTTTCCTAAGCTAATACCCAGAAACCGGCTGAAGAATTTCAATATGGTTTGATTAACTAATAGACAAAGGATTTCCCAAACCAGGTGTAAGTGTGACAAAAAATGTCGTGTTAAAGAGTGTTGTAATGCTTTTACAAATAAAACTGTGACAAACAAATCTATTTTTCTCTCTTTTCCCCCACCATTTCTGGCAAGTACCTCTTTATTTTTTAGAAGCTTGAGGAGGATAACATTTTCTTGTTTATAAGCTCATCCTTCGGATGAGTCCAACATAGATTAAAATTGGACCCTAAGAAGGAGTAGTCCATTCCTGTTTGTAATCGACAGGTCCTTTACTGTTAAATTTTAATGAGTCCAGTATAGGAGAAACTCTGTGTTTTTCATTTTTAGGGAATCAGAAGAAAAACTTAAGAAAACTCCATGGGTGTTATTTTTTGTAAATTTAGTCTCTCAGGCCCCAAGAAAGATAAAATAATGCAAGAGAGAACCCTATTGATCATGTTTAGTCAACGTATACCTTTTTCCTAAATAGTCTTTTTCAGTTCGGAAAAGGGATAAACTTATACTTAAAGGACAACCATTCATTTACTTTAACGAGTTCAAATAATTAAGTACTCAACGATCTTTTCATTTTTAAAGAGTCTGAAAAGGGCTTAAAAGAGGACTCCATGGTTTCACTATTTTTGTAAAATTTAAAGAGCCTGAAAAAGTGATAAAAGTTTACTCTTCATCAAAAATGACCATTTTGACTGAAAAGTCCTTTATTCTACAAAAAAAATTGAAAAATTAAACATACTTGTTTCAATAATAAAGATATTTTGAAAAGCTGATTTTTAAAGTGAAAAATAAACAAATTTAAAATTCATCTATTTGAAAAAACTTATAAAAAGGAGTTTTTCAAGTTCATTTTTACCATTTGAAATTGGAGTGACGTTTTAGAGCTTTGGGAAAAAAATGCTTTAGAGAAGATTCTAGGCAAACCGACCGTCGGATTTGAAAACCGTTTGTTTCAAGTAGTCCACAACCTCCTTATATTTCATTTCATCCGTTCAATTTTTTAATTTTGGGTCAGAATTTCATTTTTGGGAGGAAAATATGCCGAAAAATCCAACCTCGGGGGTCCACACTTAATGCATTAGGTACTTGCAGACCCCGAAAATTTTCTACAAAGAAAAATGGCAGAGCCCCGCACTTTTAACATAGGGCCCATGTGTATCTACGCACTGTCCCTGAGCGTAAAGTGCAGAGGCACCGTGGAAAATTTAAAAACATATTTTCTTCCTAAATTACCAAAAAAATTTTCTTGAAAATGATTCTAATCCTTCATTTAACTTGTTGTAGGATATCTACAATGCTCATTTGGCGAGAATGGGAGCATGAAGAGGTAGATGAAGCAGAAATTATTCATCAACCAACTATGCAAGCTTTAAGAGCATGCGGGCTTTATAAATTTTTGGCTTTCAGTGGCATGAGAGCTTAAGTGGATCTTCTTACTTGGCTGGTAATTAAATGGGATGTACAGGAACAGTGTTTTGTGATCGGAGGTCATCGACTCGAGATTGAGCTTGAAGAAATCTATTTTTTGACTGCTTTGTCCAGGAGAGGCACACCATTATCTCTATTTGGGGCTAGGCTAGGTGGCCAGTCTGTCGCTAGCCTCCAATTAGAGTTCTACAACGATGAGGCCAATCCCGGGGACAAACGGATTGACATAAAAACTATCATCCATCCAGAGCTGAAAGTGATCACTTTTACCGTTGTCAAGCTATGAGGAAGTGTAGCTTTGCATGTAGCCACTAGTTCTTAGATACACATAGTAGTAGATTGCTTTCGAGGCATCATATACAACTGGTGCAATGCAGTGCTGGAAAATATGAAAGGCCAACTTACCAGAGCAAAGAATGGGAAACTAAAATACTTTGGATATGGGTCCATTGTAGTCACCTTTTCTCGAGAGAGGATCCCCATGTTAGCCCCGTAGCACATTCCTATCGATGCTGGTCAGCCTCGAGAGCCTAGGATGGTTCGTTGGGTTGCTTTGATGGCCCACCACAGTGAGGGTGGGGAGATTGTGAGATTTCCCTCTACATATTTTCATTGGCTGGAAGGCCAAATTTTTGTTATAGAGGATTTTCCTTATGTTGACATGGAATTTTGTGGTGACCGGGAGATACCCCTTCCTCCAGGAGCTCAGTGGGATGAATTAGGTAAAAAATATTTTTTGGCGTGTTCTAATTTCTAATTTTTATTTTGTTTTTTAATTGTCCAAAAATGATAACAAAAATTGTCAAATGCAGATGTGGGTCCAACTCGACTAGCCATTCTCTGCCCCTTTGACCGAAGGCAAAGGGATGCAGTAGCAGTACCACCACCCCCACAGGATCAAACTGAAGAGATCCTGACTGAATTGGAGCATCATCTGGAGTGGCTCGCTATAGATACTTCTGAGACTACTATAGATGATATCTCACTCTGCCTATAGTGATATGTCATATGTGTTCCAGGTCCATTCATGAGGTTTTTGACTAGGGTGGCATGAGCAGTGGTGTATTATCGTGATCATCACCACAGATAGTGGATGATTGAATTTGTAGACTCATTTTTGTATCACTTTTTTCCGATCATAAGGCATTTTGAGCCTATGATCGAAGACGATGTACTATTTTTTAGACACTACATTTATACTATAATATACTATTATTTGAGTTTACCTGTTCAATCATGTTATGGAATGTTTGATTTGTTACTTTGTTATCGCAAATGTCTATTTATAAAAATAGAAGCAATTGCATCTGCTAATGTATTTAAAATTCTTGAAATGTGTTGATATTCAATATAATCGAACTCTCGTTCCAAGAGACGAACCCTTAAAAATAATCTTAATAATACTGGATTTCTAATGGCATATACTCAATTTAACTGTAATACAATGAATTTAGAATCTAACTTAATGATCAAACTCTGAATTCCAAATGAAATGGATTCCGAAAATAATTCAATAACTTCACTATATTCGGAAATATTATTCATTTTTTGACCGAGAGTTACCCCATGCATTGATACTAACTCGTCAGTGGGAAAGTAAATAACCCAAGCTGCGGAAGAGATGTTCTGTGTACTACGAAAAGCGCCATCAGCAAAACCAATATATGTTTGAGAGGACGTCGACATATGTGATAAAAGTATCCAGATAAGTGGGAATAATAGTAAGAGCACACTTACGCTAGGCACACGTTTCTAATCTATAACACACCAAATAAAAAGTAACTAATATATAGAGAAGATCTCCACATGAATTCAAGCGTAATATCTCTTCAGATAAATTCCATTTCTAGGTTTACCTAAAGAGACCCCATCAAAATCAATCAATTCATAGGCCCCTTTTGCAAGCTTTCGCTTAACAATGTAAAGACCATGCCACATGGGTTCAAATTTCCCAGCCCCTAGTTTATCGTTGGCTTGATCATAAATCAAAACTAGGTCCCCTTCTGAAAAATTACGAGGGGTAACATTTCTATCATACTGAGCTTTCATTCTTTTCGCATGAGCCTCGGTAGCTAATGCAACGGTGCACCGATTCTCATCTAATTGAGCCAAGTATAAAAAACGTTTATCCTCTTCAGAAGTGTCTGGTAATAACTCTGTGGCTACTTGGAGTGATGGTATCTCCCATTCAATGGGTAATACCGCTTCTAAACTGTAAACCAGTTGAAAAGGGGTAAAAACTGTCGATGTTTTTGTTGAGGTTTGATATGCCCAAAGTGCTGAAAAGAGCATGGTGTGCCAATTCGACTTATGAATTCCAATGAGTCGTTTGATCATGGTGACTAAAAATTTATTAATCACTTCAACTAAATCATTGGCATATGGATAATATGGTGTAGAACTGTCATGGCACAAGCCAAGCTGGTTTGTTAACTCGGTCATCATGATATTTCGAAAATGGCTCCCGTGATCAGTAATTATCACTTGGGGTACTCCAAAATGAGCAATCACATGATTGAATATGAAATTATCTGCAGTTTTTCCATCTGCTGCAAATGTATGCATTGCCTCGGTCCATTTGGTAAAATAATCTACTGCTAGAATAATGTACCCATGCCCCTAGGTCGAGTGAGGGTTACATGTATTGAGATCGATGCCCCATTTTGCAAAAGGACTAGCAACAATTATGGGGGGAAGAGGAGAAGGTGTTGCACGCATTTTTCGATCGAATATTTGATAATTATGACATTTTCGGACCGTGTAAATACAATCTTTAAATAAAGATGGCCAAAAATAACCTGTGCGCAATATCTTTTGGGTTGTGGCATACCCAGACATATGATTGCCACATGCTCTGGAGTGACAGTAATTGAGAACCTTTTCGACTTTGTCATGAGTTAGACAACATAAAAAAACCGAATCCACACCACGACGGTATAGTGTGTCGCCAACAATGTGATATTGTTGAGACTGGAAATGAATTTTACGTCACTGCGACCGTGAAAGCTCAAGCCAAAAAGATTAGGTCTGAAGAATATATAATAATATCTCCATACCATGGATCAACGATACTGATAAGGAACAAGGATTCATCCGTGATTCGTTGCTCCACCATAGTTTCTATATCAGTACGTGGGAAATCACACATAAGTTCAACAAAAATCAGTGATTTCTTGGATTTGGATTTTTCAAATTCCAAATGGAACTCCTGCAGGATAGCAATCCATATAGATTATTTCCCCCCTATCAATTGTTTGGTCAAGATGTACATCATAGGGTTACAATCAGAGATCACTGTCATTTTGCGTAAAAGTATGTAGTGACGAAAACGTTGGATAGCTTGAACAGCTGCAAAGGCCAATTTCTCCACATGTGAATATTTGATCTCAGTCGGATGCAAATTCTGACTAAGATAATAAATTACATGTTCACTATGGAATTCATCTTCCTGAACTAAAACCATCCCTATTGTGAAATCGGAAGCGGCGAGGTATAAAAAGTAATCTTGGTTGTACTTGGGAGGATGTAGTAAGGGTGCATGGGTCAACGCGTTTTTCAAAGCATCCAAAGATCTATCAGTGACCTCATCCCAAAAGAAAGGAATGTTTTGTTTCAACAACCAAGTGAAACCTTTCGTTAACTCTGCATAGTTAGGAATGAATCGACGTAAAAAATTTTCTTTCCCTTGCAAACTTTGGAGTTGGCAAAGAGTAGAAGGAGGAGGTAACTTGATGATTGCCTCAACCTTCGATGGGTTGACATGAATACCTACTTTTGAGACAATAAATCCCAATAATTGTTTGGATTCTATGCAAAAAAACACACTTGTGAGGATTCAAACGAATCTTATAGTGCCTACATCGCATAAAGATCGCTTATAAATGAGTAATATGATCTGCTCTGTGTGAAGAGTGAGCAGGAAAATCATCAAGGTAGGGTTGCACAATGTGCTTAATGTCGTGAAATGCATAATACATGGCCCTTTGAAAAGTGGCACCATCACTCTTAAGGCCAAAAGGTAATTTTCAATAAGAAAAAGTGCCCCATGGACAAATGAAAGTTGTTTTAGGTTGATCTGCAGGGAGTATTGTTATTTGATTGTAACCAGAAAATCCATCCATGAATGAGTACATTTCACTTCCAGCATAATCGTCAATAATTTGATCGATGTAAGGGGTTGGATAATTGTCTTTTGGACAAGCTCGATTTATATCCCTATAATCGATACATACTCTTACTGTTCCTTGTTTTTTAGTGACTAGAAAAATATTAGATACCCAGTCTGTTAACAGAATTGGATAAATAAAACCTGCATGAAGTAATTTTTCAACTTCTGCTTTGATAGCAGAAACGTTTCTTGGATGAATCTGATGTAATTTCTGTCTGACTGGTTTGGCATCCGGGTATGTCTTAATTTCATTTACAACAATCGATGGATTGATTCCTGGCATTTCTTCATATGACCAGGAAAAGATGTCATGGAATTCCTGAAACAGGGCCTTATATGCTTGAATTTAGTTAGGCATACAAGAAGCACCTATGTGAATGTTTTCAATAATTCCATGTTTTACTGAAATATCAAGAGGAACCGTAGTAGAAATATTTTCTAAATTTAGTTTAGAATTGACCCGTGAGAGAGGATTCTGAGGTTATTTGACGTAATAGGTGGTAAAAATAGAAGAGAAATCATTTTCAAAATGATCGAGATCAGGTAAAAACGAAGATCTATGATGAAGATCTTCCCATGGTAATTCATCTATTGACAAGAACTGACGAATATGCTCATCAGTATGAAAAACTTATTAAGCAGGATCCGGAATTGGTGTCGAACTAAAATCAATATTGAAAACGACTCGTAATTGATCACATTCACTGGATCAGAATCAGTTGAATGAGTATCAGAAAAGGACTGTACTTGCTGATAAGCTAACTTAAAAGGACTCAAAGGCATCGGGCCCTTGGAAGAGTCCAATTATGATTCTAAAGGTACTATCCAAGGATCATCAAAGGAAATAGTACTTGATGTAATCATATTGATATTAGAAATAGGAGTTTTTACGCTAGGAGGAGGTAGGGAAAAAGTTCCCAGTAAACCTGAATCTTTAATCAAACCTACTTCGACATCCTTATAAGGTGTTAGAGTCAGCCCTAGCTGCCCTCCGTCGGTGATCATTTCGTCTTTTGCATTTTCATTATTAGGTGTCTCACTTGTTTCACTTCTTTGCATATCACTAGGATCATGCCATGAACTGACGAAGGGTTGTGTCATCTTGTATTTCCTCATATTATACCTGCAGCGCTATTTTAAAAATATTTTCTCAAAAAATTATTTATAGTCATTGTCATTATGTATGAGGTCATTAAAATGTCAATAAGTGTCCTAGGTCTTGGTGTCTAGGGTTTGTTGAGTCATTTATACACTAGTAATAAAGCCTACAAGGTGAGGAGAGTCCAGTACTTGGATTTCTATTTTTATTATCATCAGCATTTAAAAAAAAAAAAATACATTTCTAGTCCAAAACTCTGTTTTGGAACTAGAAATTTGTCATTATCATTTTGTAATAAATTTGTAATTGTTCCGCCATGAAGACATTGTAAAAGCAGACCCCTGGTCTTTTCTCTAGCCAAGATAGTCATATCCCTGCAAGAAGACAATAAAATCATTAGTATCAACCACAAAAAGCCAAAGGAAGTTTGTATTTGAAAAAGCCAAAGTGAAAATTACAAAAACATTTGTAATATGGGTTTTGAAATTAGATTTGAAATAAAATCTGATGGTGAAGATATTTGTGAAGTGTATAAAGGCCAAACAAGTTCATTTGAACCGATTTCATTCCTCCCAAATCATATTTGCAAAGTTGAAGGGCGATTTCAGATTTTTGAAGGCCGTAGACAGATTTTTTGGGCTGCGCGACCCAACTTGAGGCAGAGCGACCCTCCTGGGCTGCGCGACCCACGCAGACTCAGTCCGGCACTGTGGGTTTGCAGGTGCGCGACCCACCTGGGCTGCGCGACCCAAACAGAGCCTGCGCGACCCAAACAGAGACAGAGTTTTGAAATTGATTTTGAGCGCCCAGATTGGCTCGGAATCGACTCCAGTTGCCATCAAAACAAGTTTTCATCACTCACTTGGGGTTTTCAAACATGTTTGTATCATCATGGTGGTTTCTAATATGCAAATGACGGATTTAAAACCCCACAGTTATAAATTATTGTTTTCAGGGTTTGAAATGAAAATCAATGGTGTAAAAAGTGTGTTTGCTATCCTAAAAAGTGATATGGCCAGCCTTCTATATAACATCAAAACCAATTTGTTATCACACCCATAAATACCACTGTCACCATTGTTATTGTTATCCCATGATTAAACCCTTTGAGTCACATTTCTCATGTTTGTAATGAGTCACATTGCCCAAGGTTAGCATATGCTCATGTCTTTGTTTGCCCCATGTTAGCATTGTTTCAAATGACCTATTGAAACCTTTATGGTCATAACTCGTAGACAAACATATCACTATTAATACCGTGCTCTCCTTTAACTAGATGTGTCCAAACTTTTGAAGGTTGCCTGCTCCTATTTGGTAAAAATTCCATTTGCATTCAAAACAGAGATGGTGCCTTTTTAGTCCATTTGAAACAGAGATTTTATCCATAATTTGATTCCTTGATGGTGTTTTGGCGGTGGGATATTGGTTGAGTGTTAAACATACATCCTAATTTTGCTTTCACTGCATTCATATCAGCATACACGTTGCCAAAGGTTTAATCAGAGATATGTCAGAGACAGAGTCAGAATATGAGCCAGGGTCAGGCAGTGATTCGGTGGCTGAAGGTAATGTGCCACGGAGTTCCCGCAGAGAAAACAGAAGTGGTGATCATCGCAGAGAGGAGCCTACTTCTTTGGCTCGGTTGCAGGCATGTCCATTAGCTATGGATTGCTTTCGGTTCTTGTCATGTTTCAGGTTTTGTGAGATGGTTGTACAAACCTGGCCTCATCGTGAATTAGCACGTTTGTTTGTTCTTCATTTACGGGGTAATCGGGTAAACCTTGCTGGGGTTGATTTCATTGTTTCGCCTTTGACTATTGCTCAAGCCACTGGCATACCTAACATAGGCGAGGAATGGAGCAAGGGTAAGCAGTTAGAGAAATTTCACTATGAGCCATACGTTAAAACTGGATATGTGGCTTACTTGAGCAGAGTTTTTCCATTCAGATTCTTGAGATATGAGTATGCACCACTCATGAGGCTCATTATTCAGTATTTCAGTTGTGAGGGCAGGTATGCTCGTCTTTTCTCATATCATGTTCGTTTGCTGATGCACTTCACAAGGGTGCGAATGATGAATATTCCTTATTTCATATACCGCAACATAGAGAAGATGGTTACATTTGAGCAGAAGAAGACGAGCCCAGTGCAGCAGTACAGGAGTATATATCATTTCGCTTTGATCAAAATCTTGGTGTCACATCAGTTGGCAGAGCAGGGCATCACTGGGGAGGATTTCATTTCTAGAGACTTTTTCAGAGTGCCACAGCAGCCTCCTGAGGCAGTTTATGATGCAGGAGAGCCTCAGCACCCAGCCGCATGCTGTTTGAGGTCATGCATATCATTACCTTGGTCTTCGACATACGTCGGCAGGCCACAGGTGGCCTTGGCTTATGGGCCAGACACTATGTACTATCTCCACGTGAGGTGGAAGGGATCCGCCGACTTCATCGACAAGGCATATTCCACGTGATGTGGAAAGGGTCTCGCTTTCTTCTCCAGTGCAAGTACAGGTACAAGACAGGGGCAAGAGGCCCATGCATGATGAGGGCCCATCAGGAGGCCTGGACACCGATATGACAGTCATTGATGTTGATACGGGCTCTCCTAGCTCAAAGCTGAGGGAAGTCATCCAGGAGCAAAGGGACGAGAATGACCAGCTGAAAGACCAATTGCAGAAGGCTCAGTGGGTGATTAACTATTTGGATCAGCGCAAAAAACAGCTCGAGGATGAGCTCACATTTTATGAGGTGCGCCAAATCCGTGAGGACAGGCAGTGGAATCGAAAGAGGCCCGGTGACATGACACCAGCTGACCGAGATATTGTACTCACTCGGGTAAATATACATCTGGAGAAGCTATTGGCAAAGGCCAATCGAGACAAAGACATGCTTCGCCACATGAAAGGCCATTACTGGGCTCGCATGCATGTTTGCAAAGCGAGGATGAAGATCATGAAGAGGAGGTTGCGCAAGGCACTTCGACGGCGGAAAAGGCCTAATCCACTTCGGATTTTGGCCGAGGCTTCATTGACTGGGCAGGACACATGATGGAGGACCTTCGCTCCGAATTTGGGC
Source organism: Pinus albicaulis (assembly GCA_034641835.2). Taxonomy (NCBI): domain Eukaryota; kingdom Viridiplantae; phylum Streptophyta; class Pinopsida; order Pinales; family Pinaceae; genus Pinus; species Pinus albicaulis. The sequence goes on along the minus strand of JAXQQM020082328.1, from coordinate 36,664 downwards.
AAATTCGGAGAAAATTTTGTCATTTTCAAATTTTTGGTCTAAAAAACAGGTTTTGCAGTTACGTGGGTCGCGCGCTCATGCGCTCACTTTTTTTTGGGACACTTGCTGGAGGAGATTTTTACATTTTTGGATTTTTCATGGTTAAATATGCATTCTCTGAAGTCAACTTAGCATTTCAACAAAATCTGGATGGTCAAACAGCTCAAAAACACCATAAAAAACACCTTGCTGCCACCTTTTGCACCAGCAGGAAGTACCTCTGGGAGAATGAGGTTTTGGAGGGTCAAATCAACTCCAAATTCAGAAATTCCACTTGGGTTGGAAAGTAGACATCCAGGGCTTTCCAACGAGCTATCATGAGCTCAATTTGAATGTCGGGAGCTACCTCAAAATCAGCCTGGAACATGAGCGACCCACGCAGTTCAGGAGCGACCCACCTAGAGATTTTTTTTGAGTTTTCAGCTGCCAGCTCAGTATTTCGCCTATTTTGGACCAGTTTTGCCTATGGATAGAATTCTTTGGTTTTTATGATGTAAATTCATGTTTGGCATGTAACTTTGGCTTGTTTTTATCTCTTCTAGAAGATTCACTCTCAAATGAGTAAAAAATCATGTAATGGATCAGTTTCCACTCTTTTAGAGGCAAGTTGTTAGCTGCCTAGATTGTAGTTCCATGATTAGAATTGGTTGAAACTGATCCCCGAAGAGGGAATTCGACCCCTAGAGGTGGTGAAAGGGGTTAGAGTGATCTATATATTGTAATTTCTGAGGCATTTTACAGGTTGGACTCTTGGGATACTTTTGATATCATTGTACATACTTTTCATATTTTGGCTAAGGAAAGATCAGGGGTTTTGCGGCACTTGTTGGGATCCTTGTGGTGTTCTGTTCTTGATGGTGTTTCTTCTTTGTTTACTGTAAGTTCCTTCATGTTTAATGTATGCCATCCTTTCATTATGCTTCTGAACTAAATTGAATGAGTGAATAAGGTTGAATCCATTGTTTACAGTGCTTGGCCTTTGAATTCAGTTAGTTCTATATGTTTTCAGCCGTTTGGAGAGGATCCAAGTTCTTCTTTGCCCTCTTCAGCTCCTCGTCGGTCTAATCTATCCATATATCCAATTTAAAGCATCAAGATCATCACCTACCTCGCCCCAGCTTGAACTCTGCAAAGGTCTGACCTTATCCCCGGACCCAAAATTTGTTTTCCCATTACTCCAGCGAAAACCCAAAAAACCAAAAACCAAACATACCTATCTCTTTACTAGCCTAAAATCAGTTCTTATTGTAAGTCATCTCGCATCCTATTGCTTATTTTTTCGAGATTGACGGAGAGAGCCCTCTCCTGTCCTCGTAGGGCTAGCTACGAGGCTGAGCGTGGTTTGATGTAGCCTTGAGTTTTACTTCATTTCAGCCTGAGGTAGATTTGAGTGCGAACATAGTGGCGACCATACTGGGGAGAAACTCAAAACGTTTGCTTGTTATAGACGGAGTCTGAAGACACGCCAGGTAGCCTTCGAAACGCTGTTGCTATGCATCAGCGAAGTAGATAAACGCTGCTTCAGTCGATCTCCGGTATAACTTGTAATCGTAGTATTTAACTTGTAAATTGCCCCAGTACATGTATCAAGTTCAGATCTGATCGTTGATGGTGAACAACGGTCAGACATCGCAAGGCTGAAATCATTCACCAGTGACTTCATTCACTGAAAGATCTAGGCAATCAATGCTTCATGGTGATTTCACTGCAGGGAGATTAGTAGCTGTGAGATTTTCAAGATGGACCGAATCACAAGAAGATACGCTCCCATGAGCCGAGATCACATTCCAGGTTTTCCGAATAAGATGCCCAAGGTAGATTGGTCAAGGAATCTGCCTACGTTTAAAGATGATGGTAAGAAAGATGTTGCTTTACATCTGATTAGATTTCACATGCATATTCGCAAGTTGAAGGTAGATTTTCCTGAAGATTGTTTGATGAAGATATTCCTGGCCACTCTGGAAGGTGAAGCCCAATCATGGTATGAAAATTTGCCGCTGGCCTGTATATATTGTTTGCAGGATTTTCATGCCATGTTCATTGAAAGATATCAAGTATCTTATCCATCATTAAATTTAGTTCATGACTGTTGCAAACATGCTTATTCTTTTATTGAAAGCCTGGAGAGATATTATGAAGATGATAATTTCATGAATGATGAAATCATGGAGGCTCTATATGAGAATCCATTTCAGCAACATGAAGAGAACCTAAAGGATACCTATCAAGGTGCTTAGGAGACTTTGCAGCAGGTTGATGGCCATATGACTGAAAATAATGAAAGGTAGAATGTCATTTCAGATCTGCCCACGGAAGACAGCAGCATGCAAGTAAGTCTAGTTCCAATTGCAGATTGTGATAATGTCCAGACAGCTACTTCAGATTCAGATTCAGATCAGGATTACCAAGCATATCTTGTGCTAAAGCCCATCAAGGAGAACTCTGCTGTTGAAATCATCTGGGATGCAGAAGACACAGTAAAGGATCCAAATGTTCTCAGTCATACTGTCAGCTCATCATTAGAACACAGCCTTCATGAAGAGGTGATTCAGTCAGTTCATGAAAATCAGAATGAGATCTTTGTGCAAGTAAGTGATAAATCTCCTTTCAATAACTCAGTAATGAATGATAGTTTGAATGCCTTATCATATGAAGATAACTACTGTTTAAGCAGAAGAAAACAAAAAGCATTGTCTCCTTTGTCTGAAGATGAGATAGATCAGCTTTTGAAAGGTCCTGTTTCAGCCGAAGCTACAGCAGATTTGCAGTACACAGAAAGTGTTGGTGAAACCTATTCCTCTTTTGAAAAAGATGATTGTCTTGTAATCAGTTGTGTAGATCAACAAACAGATAATTTTTTCCTTCACAAAGATGATAAGGCTGTCATGTTTAATAACCTTGAAGATTGTTTTTTGTTTAAAAATGACCTAGATCATGAAATTGAAAAGTATATGCCAGAATTGCTCATGGTCAAAGAACCTACAGCTAACACTCAGATGGCAGATTTGTGCATCTCTATCCCTCATAAATCAAATGTCCTTTCAGATCAGAGTGAGGTGAATACTAGTATTTTTGCAGCTGGATCTCTAGATAAGCCAGTGCTTCAGGATTTTCAAGATCCCTTCAGCATTCTTCTACAAACTTTAGAAAGGATAAATATTGCTTGTTTCATTATCATAAGATTTGGTTTCAGTGGTTATTTTTAGTTGCCTACAGGTTCATCAGTCCGCCTGCTCAGGGAGAATAAGAGCAGAAATTTGAGGTGTAGCCATCTGCTTGACTGGTTACATTGGAAAGCTAATTATACATGATTGTACATATTTCATTGGTATGCAGGTGGTTGTCATCATGATTCCAAATCTTGATGGACTACTGCCTTTTTTCAAAAGCTTGGTAAATTTTTGTTTTAATTCAGTCATGAGTCATTTGTGTTTGGTCTGTTGAGTCAGTTTTTTCAAGTTATTTCAGTTTGCCATCGAGTCGGTTTGAGTCAAGTTTCAGTCAGTTTTCAGTCAAGTTTTCGTTCAATAAATGTGTCAAAGGTTTTGGGTTATCCGTTCAAATAATGATTCCATCGCCCAATGGATGAAAGGCACTGTCTGACTCCCCCAGAGATCTGCCGTTCTTGGCATCTCCATGGAGCCACCATCCCCATTGGAGCCAATTTAGAGTCAGCCCTTGCTGCCCTCCGTCAGTGATCATTTCGTCTTTTGCATTTTCATTATTAGGTGTCTCACTTGTTTCACTTCTTTGCATATCACTAGGATCATGCCATGAACTGACGAAAGGTTGTGTCATCTTGTGTTTCCTCATATTATACCTGCAGCGCTATTTTAAAAATATTTTCTCAAAAAATTATTTATAGTCATTGTCATTATGTATGAGGTCATTAAATTGTCAATAAGTGTCCTAGGTCTTGGTGTCTAGGGTTTTCGAGTCATTTATACACTAGTCATAAAGACTGCAAGGTGAGGAAGGTCCAGTACTTGAAATTCTATTTTTATTATCATCAGCATTTTTAAAAAAAAAATACATTTCTAGTCCAAAACTCTGTTTTGGAACTAGAAATTTTTCATTATCATTTTGTAATAAATTTGTAATTTTTCCGCCATGAAGACATTGTAAAAGCAGACCCCTGGTCTTTTCTCTAGCCAAGATAGCCATATCCCTGCAAGAAGACAGCAAAATCATTAGTATCGACCTCAAAGAAACCAAAGCAAGTTTGTATTTGAAAAGCCAAAGTGAAAATTACAAAAACATTTGTAATGTGGGTTTGAAGTTAGATTTGGAACAAAATATGATGGTGAAGATATTTGTGAAGTGTATAAAGGCCAAACAAGTTCATTTGAACCGATTTCATTGCTCCCAAATCGTATTTGCAAAGTTGAAGGGCGATTTCAGATTTTTGAAGGCCGTAGACAGAGTTTTGGGGCTGCGCGACCCAACTTGAGGCAGAGCGACCCTCCTGGGCTGCGCGACCCACGCAGACTCAGTCCAGCACTGTGGGTTTGCAGGTGCGCGACCCACCTGGGCTGCGCGACCCAAACAGAGACAGAGTTTTGAAATTGATTTTGAGCGCCCAGATTGGCTCGGAATCGACTCCAGTTGCCATCAAAACAGGTTTTCATCACTCACTTGGGGTTTTCAAACATGTTTGTATCATCATGGTGGTTTCTAATATGAAAATGACGGATTTAAAACCCCACAGTTATAAATTATTGTTTTCGGGGTTTGAAATGAAAATCAATGGTGTAAAAAGTGTGTTTGCTATCCTAAACAGTGATATGGCCAGCCTTCTATATAACATCAAAACCAATTTGTTATCACACCCATAATACCACTGTCACCATTGTTATTGTTATCCCATGATTAAACCCTTTGAGTCACATTTCTCATGTTTGTAATGAGTCACATTGCCCAAGGTTAGCATATGCTCATGTCTTTGTTTGCCCCATGTTAGCATTGTTTCAAATGACCTATTGAAACCTTTATGGTCATAACTCGTAGACAAACATATCACTGTTAATACCGTGCTCTCCTTTAACTAGATGTGTCCAAACTTTTGAAGGTTGCCTGCTCCTATTTGGTAAATTCCATTTGCATTCAAAACAGAGATGGTGCCTTTTCAGTCCATTTGAAACAGAGATTTTATCCATAATTTGATTCCTTGATGGTGTTTTGGCGGTGGGATATTGGTTGAGTGTTAAACATACATCCTAATTTTTCTTTCACTGCATTCATATCAGCATACACGTTGCCAAAGGTTTAATCAGAGATATGTCAGAGACAGAGTCAGAATATGAGCCAGGGTCAGGCAGTGATTCGGTGGCTGAAGGTAATGTGCCACGGAGTTCCCGCAGAGAAAACCGAAGTGGTGATCATCGCAGAGAGGAGCCTACCTCTTTGGCTCGGTTGCAGGCATGTCCATTAGCTATGGATTGTTTTCGATTCTTGTCATGTTTCAGATTTTGTGAGATGGTTGTACAAACCCGACCTCATCGTGAATTAGCACGTTTGTTTGTTCTTCATTTACGGGGTAATCGAGTAAACCTTGCTGGTGTTGATTTCATTGTTTCGCCTTTGACTATTGCTCAAGCCACTGGCATACCTAACATAGCCGAGGAATGGAGCAAGGGTAAGCAGTTAGAGAAATTTCACTATGAGCCATACGTTAAAACTGGATATGTGGCTTACTTGAGCAGAGTTTTTCCATTCAGATTCTTGAGAGATGAGTATGCACCACTCATGAGGCTCATTATTGAGTATTTCAGTTGTGAGGGCAGGTATGCTCGTCTTTTCTCATATCATGTTCGTTTGCTGATGCACTTCACAAGGGTGCGAATGATGAATATTCCTTATTTCATATACCGCAACATAGAGAAGATGGTTACATTTGTGCAGAAGAAGACGAGCCCAGTGCAGCAGTACAGGAGTATATATCATTTCGCTTTGATCGAAATCTTGGTGTCACATCAGTTGGCAGAGCAGGGCATCACTTGGGAGGATTTCATTTCTAGAGACTTTTTCAGAGTGCCACAGCAGCCTCCTGAGGCAGTTTATGATGCAGGAGAGCCCTCACACCAGCCGGACATGTTTGAGGTTGGGCATATCATTACTCCTTTGGTTCAGACATATCAGCGAGGCCACAGGACCTTATTTGCAGCGACACGGCGGGTACTATCTCCACGTGAGGTGGAAGGGGTCCTGCCGACTTCATCGACACGACGAGTATTATCTCCACGTAATGTGGAAAGGGTCTCGTTTTCTTCTCCAGTGCAGGTACAGGTACAAGACAGGGGCAAGAGGCCCATGCATGATGAGGGCCCATCAGGAGGCCGGGACACCGATATGACAGTCATTGATGTTGATACGGGCTCTCCTAGCTCGAAGCTGAGGGAAGTCATCCAGGAGCAAAGGGCCGAGAATGACCAGCTGAAAGACCAATTGCAGAAGGCTCAGTGGGTGATTAACTATTTGGAGCAGTGCAACAAACAGCTTGAGGATGAGCTCACATTTTATGAGGTGCGCCAAATCCGTGAGGACAGGCAGTGGAATCGAAAGAGGCCCGGTGACATGACACCAGCTGACCGAGATACTGTACTCACTCGGGTAAATATACATCTGGAGAAGCTATTGGCGAAGGCCAAACGCGACAAAGACATGCTTCGCCACATGAAAGGCCATTATTGGGCTCGCATGCATGTTTGCAAAGCGAGAATGAGGATCATGAAGAGGAGGTTGCGCAAGGCACTTCGACGGCGGAAAAGGCCTAATCCACTTTGGATTTTGGCCGAGGCTTCGTTGACTGAGCAAGACACATGATGGAGGACCTCCGCTCCGAATTTGGGCAAATTCGGAGAAAATTTTGTCATTTCCAAATTTTTGGTCTTAAAAACAGGTTTTGTAGCTAGGTGGGTCGCGCGCTCATGCGCTCGCATTTTTTTTGGGGCACTTGCTGGAGTAGATTTTTACATTTTTGGATTTTTCATGGTTAAATATGCATCCTCTGAAGTCAAATTAGCATTTCAACAAAATCTGGATGGTCAAACAGCTCAAAAACACCATAAAAAACACCTTGCTGCCACCTTTTGCACCAGCAGGAAGTACCTCTGGGAGAATGAGGTTTTGAAGGGTCAAATCAACTCCAAATTCAGAAATTCCACTTGGGTTGGAAAGTAGACATCCAGGGCTTTCCAACGAGCTATCATGAGCTCAATTTGGATGTCAGGAGCTACCTCAAAATCAGCCTGGAACATGAGCGACCCACGCAGTTCAGGAGCGACCCACCTAGAAATTTTTCTGAATTTTCAGCTGCCAGCTCAGTATTTCGCCTATTATGGACCAGTTTTGCTTATGGATAGAATTCTTGGGTTTTTATGATGTAAATTCATGTTTGATATATAACTTTGGCTTGTTTTTATCTCTTCTAGAAGATTCACTCTCAAATGAGTAAAAAATCATGTAATGGATCAGTTTCCACTCTTTTAGAGGCAAGTTGTTAGCTGCCTAGATTGTAGTTCCATGATTAGAATTGGTTGAAACTGATCCCTGAAGAGGGAATTCGACCCCTAAAGGTGGGGAAAGGGGTTAGAGTGATCTATATATTGTAATTTCTGAAGCATTCTACAGGTTGGACTCTTGGGATACTTTTGATACTATTGTACATACTTTTCATATTTTGGCTAAGGAAAGATCAGGGGTTTTGCGGCACTTGTTGGGATCCTTGTGGTGTTCTGTTCTTGATAATGTTTCTCCTTTGTTTACTGTAATTTTCTTCATGTTTAATGTATGCCATCGTTTCATTATGGTTCTGAACTAAGTTGAATGAGTGATTAAGGTTGAATCCATTGTTTACAGTGCTTAGCCTTTGAATTCAGTTAGTTCTATATGTTTTCAGCTGTTTGGAGAGGATCCAAGTTCTTCTTTGCCCTCTTCAGCTCCTCATCAGTCTAATCTATCCATAAAATCCAATTCGAAGCACCAAGATCATCACCTACCTCGCCCCAGCTTGATCTCTGCAAAGGTCTGACCTTATCCCCGGACCCAAAATTTTGTTTTCCCCATTACTCCAGCGAAAACCCAAAAAACCAAAAACCAAACATAATTATCTCTTTACTAGCCTAAAATCAGTTCCTATCGTAAGTCATCTCGCATCCTATTGCTTATTTTCTCGATATTGACGGAGAGAGCCCTCTCCTGTCCTCGTAGGGCTAGCTACGAGGCTGAGCGTGGTTTGATGTAGCCTTGAGTTTTACTTCATTTCAGCCTGAGGTAGATTTGAGTGCTAACATAAGGGATAGTCAATTTTCTGATATGTTGAATACTATCAGTAGAAGCTGGGTCAGATGAATAGTATGAGAGCTGATCTATCTTAATGATCTTTCCTTTATGAGGAACCATGATGAGACGAAAGATCGATGATACAACAACAGTCATAACTTAAGACCAACTGTGACCCATGAGAAGGTTATAATCTAGAGGGGCATCAACCACTTCCATATCTAGATTAACTACTTTACTTTCGACCTCTATTGGTATATCTTGTAAAATACCATATGGCTGAAAACGTCTTCCATCAAACGCTTTCAGAATAGTCTTCAATTGGTTTATTGTTGGAGAACCAAGTGATTTCCAACATTTTATCGACATTATACACGTAGAAGCCCCTTCATCAACAACAGTATGAAAGATACGCTTGTTCTTGACTATTACTGGAATTTGAAAAGCCATTTGATGAGGTAGGTGCGGTGTAAAATTTTCTAAATCTAAGATCATAAGGTTTGAATCCTAGAGATCTACGGCTCCTAAAGCTGAAAAAAGTAATTTTCTTTGGGCTAGACATGATTGCAATACTTCCAAAGTTGGCATTGCTGAAGGGGAAATTGCCAAATCTTCAACAATATTGTAATTCTGAGTAGCCCTCGCATGTGGATTGAACGCTGATTTATGAAGTACACCTTTTGCAGGCAGTTTAATTACTAATTTAGGATTTTGTTTCTATATTTGTAATGGATTGGAAACTGAAGGAGATGTAGTCGATGCAGAATTGGATGTTTCTACTTCCTTACTAGTATTTTTACTACCATAATATTGCGATCGCATCGCAACGATTAAAATATCCTCAACTAGATTGGAGGAAGATCCAACCATGTTACTATCTTGAGTGGGAAATGGATCTTTCAAGACAGTAGGTATAGGCGAACCCTTAACGAATTTTGATACCTCGGCTATATGTGGGCACTCTTTCATAAAATGATCCTGGTCACAGATGAGACAAGGATATCGAGGTTTGTGTTTTTCGTCAGTTGGTTCAGTTGTATCAGTTTTTTATTTTGAAGATTTCTTCCTTTTATTCTTACCTTTCTTCTTACTACCATTTTTAGATTTGGCCATAGATGTCTCTAAAACATGGATATCGGCAAAAGTTTCTTGGGAAGAATCTCCTTTGGGTGAATCGGGTAAAGTGATATAGGAGAAGTAGTCTTGGAAGACTTCTTCTTACTCTTACCAGTACTAACAGAACCAATTACACCATCAGCAGTGTGAGAGCCAGAAGGAGTTGCAGTTAACTGACCAGGTCTTGGTAGATTAGGGATTTTATCATACAGAGTACCTGATTGAGTATAGATAAGGTCGTAGGTACTGAACCTAAGAAATAACTTGCTCTTCCGTAACAATGCCTCCTTTGCCCACATCTTCAGTAATTTTGGGCAATAATGATTTAATAAACCATTCAGCCAAAATTTGATCAGGAATAAAGACTTTCACTAAACTCCTTCTGCGTCTCCATTCATGAATGTGATCAGATATGTACGTAGACGTAGACTGCTTTAAAGAAATCAGTAATACTATACCATTTTCGTATCTGACAAGCAACTGAAAATGGGTTAAGAAAGCAGTAGCTAGCATGTTAAAATTATTAAAAGAGTTGCGTGGTAACTCAATGTACCATTTGGTAGCTAAACCAATGAGATTTCTCTGAAAAAGACGTAATGGAATTGAATCATCGACTATTGAATTAGATGTGCACCAGAGGTGATAAGTCATAACCTGATTAGATGGGTCCTCTCCTGACTTACCTTTGAATTTCAAAATATCATTGGGCAACTTGTTAAGCATCGGAAACCAATATGGAAGATAAAAAATGGGATCGTTCGTAAGGCGCAGCAGATCCTGTAAATGTAACGTTGCTATGAATGGTAACCGATGATTAGGGTCTTGATAACCTTGAGTGATCAAACCAGTGCCAGGAGGAGGATAGCCAGGATATCCTAGAATCGGATGTGAATTTTGAATCATGTAGCTTCCTAGGTAACCAGGATTAACCAGAACATACTGGGGTTGTTGAGGTATTTGATAAGGATACCCAGGGTACGAATGATACTGATACACTGGATTTTTTGTAGCTTGACCAGTTTGATATAGTCCCTGGTAAGTTGATAAGTAAACTGAGGTTGACTACAAGCAATCGTACTTGTACCAGCTTGTCCCGTAGGCATCTGGGTCGTAGTCTGACTTGTAGGTCCTAACTGTGGTACAGAGGTTTGAGGAATTTGCACTGATACAGGGATAGAATAAATTGAAGCTACAGATACTCCAAAAATAGGTGTTGTAGGTTGAATAGAGGTTGCAGTAGATGTAGCAATCTGAGGCGGAGTCTGAGGTGTACTGGGCCCAGGCTACTGAACAGAACTAGGTGCAGGAATTTGAACAGTAAGCTGAACAGGTTGTTGGGTTGGACCAGTAACTAAAGATTTTCCAAGTTGATTAGGTAACTGCACATTAGGTTGCATATTCTATTGAACTTGAGATGGATTCCACACCATGTTCATTCCAGGGTATTGACCCGTAGAAGGTTGTACATATGAAGGACCATAGCTGGGTTGAACGTAGGATTGATAATTAAGTGGTAAATTTCCAGTTCCTTGTAAAAGTGATTAACCAGAAGGCGGTTGGAAACCTTGAGTTGGGTACTGACCTTTAGGTTGATAACCCTGAGGCACATACTGAATATTGGGTTGATAAGAACCTTGAGGAATATACAGAGTCTGGGGTTGACCTTCGGGTATGTACTATCCTTGACGTTGATAACCTTAATGTATGTACTGTCCTTGAGGTTGTTCTCCAGGTAAATAATACTGCCCTATAGTTTGTCCTGGTAGAAAATTACCTTGAGGCTGCCCCCAAGGTAGTAACTGACTACCTTGACGTTGACCCCTAGGTGGTAACTGACCACCTTCAAGTTTCCCCCCAGGCGGTAGTTGACTACCTTCAAGTTGAGGGTTTGGAATATTACCGGACATCATAAAAATTTTCTCTTCATTCGATGTTTCAGTTTTAGTTCCATTCGTACCAGTTGATAAAACTTGTTCGGTTGGTCGAGGAGTTGCTCCTAAGAAAGTAACAGAGAGTGAATGGTACCCCGAAGGAACAAAAGGATCACCGTATAAAAAAGTTTCCGGTGATTGGGAAAACATAGATGACTCACTTGACATATTTGATGAAGGATAATAACCCCTTGGTGTTGGATGAAAAGGAATTCGTGGTGGTTAAAAACTAAGACTCAGGTTCTCTAAAAAATCTTTCAATGACAAGTACCAAGCATCACTTCTAAAAGGACTGTAGAATATAGATTCATTCTCCCTAAGATTCAAAGTCTGTTTGGTTTCGGGAAGAGTTACTCCTTCTTCGGGACTGGCAAGTTCTTCAATGGAAATGAGGTCAGAAGGAAGATTTTCAGTAATGATATTTATCACCCTAGGTGAACCAGGATCACTGGAAGTTGGAGTAATAAATCCTGAAGATGGTTCCAAAACAACAGCTTCAGTGTCAGGTTTAGAAATTTTAGGTTCTTTAGAAAATTCACTGGAAGGAGAAATAATACCAGTAACTTCGGAAACTAAAATCGTCTCTTAAATATGTTCTATTTTTTGTAATTGATAATCAGGATGAAAAATTATAGATGACTCTCCTACTTCTATTGATCTAATTCTACTGTCAGTAGGCGATACTAGAGCTCGCATCCCTTCAAGTTGGCTTGGTGTATACTCAAGGGGCTTCCCCTGAAGTCTACCTGATTGTCTCGGTAATTTAGCCACGATTAAAACTTATTAATCACACGCAATCAAATGAAAATTTCAATGAAAAATCCTAGAGTCGCTAAGGAAAAAAGCAAATGAATCACACGCCTAAAAATCTAGGAGATCAATCCACACATAAACAGTAACTTCCCACACTAAAAACACTAGTTCGTGATGAAATCTAACATTGTAGTATTTAGTGGAGAAAGGGCGGTTGGAACAGTTACCCTGACAACCTACTTAATGAAACAGACCGGTGCAAGTTTCTCCACTTAAACCATCTCGAGTGAAGATAACCCTCCGGAGAGTCCAAGTGAGTCTAGTCGACGTCTGCTCCAGGTACAGTGGGATCTTTCCACCACCGTCACCTTAGGAAAAAATTGTAAGATTATGGTCACTATGGTTACCAACAGGAACTGATATACCTGGGGGAATATTCTACGGTCCGACATACGCGCAAGGGAAAAGTTACAAAGCTCAATCCCCTTGAAGGCTCCTTGACATAATAAAAGGTATACTAACAAGTTACCCTAGGCTCCTCGATAATGGTCTATCCGAGGTTTACCGTTGTTAATATGCGAAAATATTCTATCATTCCGAATGAGATAGAATTGATTATACCATTGGTTCAGATATGACCTCGTGCTTGACTCCTTTAAGAGGAGCTTCCTAGAGCATACAAGCAACTATTGGATTTTTTCTTACTACAAGATTAACTATTTGTTTGTTTTAACTTTCTTGGAGAGTTTATTACTCCCTACTCCAAGACACTAGCCTAATCTATATTGGTGAAAAGAGCCCTAGAAATAAAAATTTTACTAGATTAATTTTAATTAAGCATTGATTTTAAGAGTTGTTTATTAAGACAATAGGTACGTCAGTGAAACTGATGATATGAAATGACCCGACTCAAATAAAACTAAAAATGCATCTAATAATGAGAAACAATCCTTTTTCTTTCAATGAATTCTAGCTAAGGAAGAGTTGAGAAATGCAATCTTTTTAAAACAAATCTTTCCTTTAAGCAAAAATAAATGAAAAGAAATCTAATTTCAATGAGAACTCAAACTGATCTATGCTCAATAAAAAGTCCTTTATTTTCAAGATTGAAACTGCAAACTAAGATTTTTCTTCAAAAGACAATATAATTTCTAAAAAAACACTCAAAACTAAAAAAAACATTAATGTTGAGATCTAAAAATTCTAAGCATAAATGTGAATTAAAGACTAAATCTGAATTAAAACTTAAAATATTTTAAGGATGTCTTACTTAGGTTTTGATCTCACTAAGAAATTCTTTACTTGAATCAGAAATAACTCGAAAAAACATCCAATTTTCATTTTTAAGTGAAATTCCAAACTTATTAACAAAAGTTTTTCAAAGATGTGAAAAGGAGAAAAATGGGATCTAAATCTCACAAACAATTTCTGCTAAAATGCCAAACTCAGCAAGAAATCAAGGAAACACTAGTGATCTAACGGTAAACCAAGGTTTCTAATCTTTTAGCAGGATAAAGACAAAGAAAAAAATATTAAAATATGCAAATCTTTTAGAAAATCAATCAAAACTAAAAGTGCCGAAATGAACTCTTAATCAAGGCTTCCCGACAGAAGACACAGGTCTGGGTAATCACTGAGAACCTAAAAACTAATCCAAAACTGAGGATTTTAAGATTTTTTCAAAAATTTGACAGGGTCTGCAGACTTTAATGCAACCTGGTGTGGTCCCACACCATGGGTACAGTAAAAGTGCAGAACTTCCCACACTGTCTCAAAAGGAAAAGAGCGGACACAAGAAAACAAGAGAAAAAATAAAACATTTCTCAAAAATTTCTCAAGGATTCTACAGGGATTAACTACCCAAGGTAACATAAATCAATGAAAATCAAGAAACATAAGTTCATAAATCAAAATTAAAAGAAATCAAAGCTCAAAAAGTTCCCTAGTGGAGTCGCCATTTTGTTGGATGGATAAGTCATTCTTGTGGACAAGACAGACCTCCCAAGTGTCCTATGAATAGCTAGCAGCAAACGGAAAAACAAACCTATCTTTCTCTATATATATTGCGATTTATAATTAAATGCTATAAATGTTTAAAGATCCTACCTTTGATCCAATGCTTATTTGTAGTAGTATTCCTTCAATCGCTCGAAAGAGTTCTCCTCAAAGATTCTGCAATCGCCAACAAGAAAACATCAAATAGCACCTGTATAGCATATATTTATAAATCATATCCATTATGGTGATCAAGGAATCCATAAAATAAACCAATCAATTGACAGCTTATTGAGAATAACGTATTTATTTGTATTAACTTAAATAAGGAAGAGCATTACAATCATGTTTGCCTTGATGTTGTACAGGTCCTCCCGGGGTCCGGAGTAGGTATTTCCTTTAATCAGATCATCCTTGCACTCTTCCAACCGAGATACATACATGTATGTAATCCTTCCCACATGAAATCTCAGCTAAAAGGGTCTAAGTTTCAACAGCACTTCACCTCCAACAATACTAAAACTTCAATTCATTAATGGTAACCCCTTCAGGCTTCCCTATGCCTCTTTTTATAGTGGAGAAGAGGAGGTTAAAGCTCCATACAAGAAGGGATAGAGTCCTCCTTCAAAGGGATTGATTCCTTACATCAAGGGGTTAGCTCCTTATTGGATGGGATGCATGAATATGAAAGGAGCGATCTTTCCACTGCAGGAATGTTTCTAGAAGCTTCCAAAAATGACTTAAACTGAGCTTCTAGATTTTACTTGTGCCTTGTTAATATTTTTCAGGGGTCTACACTTTTAATAAACAAACAGTGTGTTTGACTCCGTAGGATTTAGAGCCAAAAAGTGCGAGACCGCAGACAAAACTAGGAGAAAGTGTGGTACCAAATTTTTAAGTCTTTTATGAGATTTTCTCTTAGTTTCAAGGCTTGCCTTTGGGAATTATGATATTGTAGACATTCAAGGGAGTACTAAAAGTTCATGGTGACAAATTTTAGTGTAACAAAAGCCAAGGAGGACCCCGTAAAAGAGAGAGCCTTGTCCAAATTCTCGACAAGATTTGTGAGACACGCTTCGTTGGATGCCCTGCTGAAGGAAGAAAGAAACGTCCGAACTCGGTTGTAATATTTCTTTCATATCTTAATATATGCTCGACTACAATATTGGTTCCTAGTTACAAAAGACAAAGTTATGATAGATGGCCTAACTAAGTCCTACGCTACTGTTGTCGATGGAGAAGTGTTGCTTCCTCTCCCTAGCTCGACAGATCACAATCCTTTCGCTCACCGTGTCCGGACACCTATACACATACAGATAGAAATGACAGAAATACAACGTAATAACCCAGGCATGTAACTATCAATCAGTCAAAAAATATTGAATTAGATTTCATTCCACAAACAAGCAATACAACGATGGAACCAATAACATAGTCAAGCATATATTAAGATATGAAATAAATATTACAACTGAGTTCTGACATCGCATTATTCGTTCAGCAGGGCATCTAGAGGAGTGTGTCTCACAAATCTTGTCGAGAATTTGGAAGGCTCTCTCTCTTACGGGGCCCTCCTTGGCTCTGCTCTCAGTAGTCACTCAACTATAGTTTTCTTCCGAAATGTTCAACTAGCTAGAAAATGGAGAGGGTAGGCTTTTATAGAAGGAGAAGGAGAGGTTAGGATCCCTATAATCATGGGGGAGAGTCCTTTCTCTTAGGAAGGTTCCATGAGAGGTGGAAAACCACTTCCTAATTATGAAGATCCGGAGCCAAACAACATAACCTCTTTTTGATGATTCGTTCTGAAGTTGTTAGAATCAAACTTCTGCCTTATATTGTTAAAAAACATCCCTTAATAGGTTTAGTGTGAGAAATACTCAAGAATAGAGTGCCAGGTGGTGCGGTCTTAGTGTAAGTTTCCCAGGTCGACTCTAGTGATGAACTGGATAAGCGTACCAATGCGTAAACATATGTTTTTAATGATTTTCTGAGGAAATTTTCTTCAGGAGAATTCTTTCCCTTATGCAGAAGGATGTCATCAAGGTGTTTTCAGGACATTTTACTATTCACACGTCACGTGAATAGTCCTCCAATGTACGGGATGAGGGATTACAAGGACGGTGACAAAACGTTCTATAATAGATACCCCCTAAAGCATGAGGTATGAGATAGAGGGAGGGGTGAAATGCTTTATGAGAATGGGTTCAACTGAAAACACAGCTGTTGGAAAACCTGCAAGTACAAATACAATTGATTTCCCTGATACATGATATGTGGTATGGGCGCATCCATCCATAAAAATTACTAAAACAATGAGATCCAAGGTATGGACATAGCCATCCAGCAAAATAAGGATCAAAAAGTAGACTTAGCTATGGTCGCAGCCATCCGATCAAAAGAGTCATGTAATAAATCATAATAATCTACAAAGAACCCGCAACCTAGATGTTAGTAGACAAAATCTAGGATCTTGCACTCCATCTTGACCTGAAAAGAGTACAAGTTTGAGCATGTGAATATGTGAGCTAAAGTTGTACATGCAAGAACATCGTCTGATTACCAGCCAATAATGAAAGCCATTAACAGACGCGAGAGAAACCACCAATAATGATGATGGCTCTCAAGGTATAAGAGGTACAATCTAGGGAATGTGAACAGCGATCTGGCGTCAAACACCTGCAGAATCATCTGATCGAAGGCCAATAATTAAAACCTTGCATTTAATGTGAAGAACTTGCCATTGAGGCATGCAGGCTCCAAGGTACCTGAAGGGATTCTCTATATCAGCTTCTCGGATAATGAGCTAAAGTCGACAGGTAGTGACCTTGATTAAAGTTGGGCCATAATTTTCTCCACATCATCGACACGAGACAGAGGGATATAATTTTTTTGAATCAAGACCAATAGAGAATCAGAGGGAGGTTGAAAACTGCATAGGAAAAACTTCTATTGAACATATCGGCGGCATGACATTGGATTTGGCAGTATTTGACTTCAAGGGATCTGAGGTCATGGTGACATGGCAAAGAGCAGATTAGTGGTCAAAAGAGATTACCCAAACTAATGGAGGCAAGAATATAACAAGATGAGATGTCCCCAACCCGACACGAATGCAGAAAAGTGCCATGTTCAAGAGCGACATATTGCCAGCACGACTATAATATTGCTTCCATTTTCCCCCACCATTTCTGGTGAGTACCCCAATTATTTTTTGAAAACAAGCTTGAAGGGGATAACATATGCTTGCAATGTAAGTTTGTCCTTTGGAAAAATCCAACCTAGTACATTTTACGAGCCCTAGAAAGGAGGAACTTGAGTAACGTCATTACGACCAAATCTGATGTCATCAGTTTTTAACGAGTTTGAAAAAGGAAGAACTCGGCATATTTTTATGTTTAGAGAGTTTTAAAAGACAGCGGAAAAGAAAACTCCAGTAGTCCCTTTTCATAGGTAGTCCCAGAGATCTGAAAAGGTAGAAAAATATGTCTGAGAGAACCTCCTAGTCGTGACAGGCTAGGGTATTCCTTTTTCGTAAATAATCTATCCCAGCCTGAAAAAGGGATAAACGTATACTGGATAGATTTCATTTCGCATCCAATTTAATGAGCTGAAAAAAACAAGCGACTCGGTAATCTTTTCAGCTTTAGAGAGTCAGAAAAGAGTTGAAAGATGACTTCTCCTGGAGGAACGAGTGGTATAAAGGGTAGCTACTAGTTTCGATGATGGTGGAACTGCTCAGAATAGGTAAAGTTCTAGAGGTTGGATAACAAGACCACTCATTGCAGCGGTTCCTCAGGAATGGGTGAAACAACCAAGTGAAGGCATATGATCGTCCAAGAAGATAGTGACGATGGAGTGAGAAAACCAAGGCTCATCTAGAAAAAATAGGCTGATTAAATGGCAATCACAAGAGGTAAAATGGGAATGGTTTCATTTTTACACAAGCTTTAAATCATGGGAAACTCTGCTTCAAGTTGGTTTCATTTTTACACAAGCTTGAAACAAAGATAAACTATGCTTGAAAGGAGTTTCATTTTTACACAAGCTTGAAATGGAAAAAAAATATGATTGAAAAGGTTTGCATGCCCCCATCATGGTGACTCAATTCAAGGTACATGCTCCCCAAGATTTAGTCCATATGAAAGTCAGATGGAGTGAAGGTTCAAATTTCAATATCAAGAGAAAGACTCGACTGGGATTTTACGAGATCTTATCAAAGACTCAAATTGAATAGGAACATGTTTCATTGTTTTAACGAGTTTGACACATTAAAATAACTATCCTCATGACGTCTTGTTTCATTTTTTAGGGAGATTGACAGAAGGAAAAAAACTATGCTCCAAAGAGCTTGTTTCATTTTTTAAGGAGCTTGACACAAGAAAACAAACTATGCTCCGTAGATCTTGTTTCATTTTTTAACGAGCTTGACACAAGAAAACGAACTATGCTCTGACAAGCTCAAAGGAGCAGCTATAGGAGGGGGAGAATCAGATGCAGCTGTAAGCTCACAATAATTAATCTTGCTGGGACTAAGAGGCATCGAATCTCCAAACGAATCAACCTGTTTAGGTGAAGGGATGATCAAGGGTCATTTGACCGAGATACCATATTGACTTGAATGGTATTCAGTGGTGGAATGGGGAAAATATCCATGAGAATGGGGTCCTTGAAAAGACTCGACCCTATAATGTCAGGGGGATTGAAAATTTGATCCACGTATGGCACGTTGTTCTCGAAAGACGACTTAAATAAAGACAACTAATCAACAGTAACAATCTTGCCCTCATGTGGAAACTTCAAAAGTCGAAAGAGGGTGGACGGAATGCATAACATGACAAGAGTCCAAATGTGACCAAGTAGAATATTTTAGTTGAGTTTGGTATCAAAAACTTCTACTTCAACATTGACTGTCTTTCCTTGCAATGTAATCGGCAAGCTAGCGAGAACACCAAGGGTTTTGATTCCCTTCCATCGAATGCCTTAAGGGCATTGGGAGATGAAGTGAGGGCTGAAGATTCAATGGCCTTCCAGAAAGCAGATGACATAATGTAAGTATATGCACCTTCAGCCACATTGGCTCTATGAATATTGAGACCGTTAATGTCGACTTGTATAACAAGCGCAATCTGGTGAGGAAGTCAGGGGACAAAATTCTCAATATTGAAAGTTAGAAGGCTAGAATTGCTAGGATTGATCTCGCTGATCGCAGATAACAAAGCTTTCTTTTGAGTTAGACAACTCTAAATTACTTCCAATGTAGACATCGTGGAAGGCGCCTGTGCCAGATCCTCAACAATGTTGTAATGCTGAGCAGCACGGGCGTTCGGATTATAGTAAGAGTTTCAGAGAACATCTTTGGAAGGTGGTCATATAATAGGTTTAGCACTAGGCCTTTCAATATCAAGAGAAGCAGAGGTACGTGGGGGAGAAGGGCCATCAACAAATTCCTTCCCAGCTGCATGGAGAGATCCGGCATAATCCTTCGACCGAGTGGCAATAGAAACAGGTGCAGCACCATGCATCATGAATACCTGAGACCCAAATGGTGCAGATGGCAAAGGCTGCTCGACCATCTGGGTCTGCTGAGATGGAAAAGGTTCCCTAAGAACATCCGAAGTTACCTTATTGCACTTAGGAAGTTTACTAACCTCTCATCATCTAGGACAATATTTAGTATAGTGGTCTTCATCACAAATTAGGCAATGGTATTTCGGTTTTCGCTGTGAACCATCATCAACACGAGGTTTAAACATTTCTGGTTTTGGGGCATTGGATTTGGCTTTTCCTTTTTCCTTCTTTCTCCCCTTCAAAGTCTCGTCCACAAGATTGGCCTGGATGACATTGACCTCTGAAGTTTTACCAGAATCTAGAGTATCCTGAGGAGCAGAATTGTTGGAAGAATTCGATTTCTACTTCCCATTGGAAGACTTTCATGAAGTCTGAGATACAGAACCAATAATGTTGTAAACCGATGGGGTGGCCGACGCCTTAGAGGTCCCAGAACGTGGAGCTTCAATCAAGATGTCATACAAAATGCCCGATTGAGAGTACACTAGATCAAGGTACTGGGCACGAGAAATGGCATGTTCTTCGGTCACACATGCCCACATGGCAATATATTTTGCAATCTGGTTGATGAAATAAGTAGTGAACCAATGGGTGAGCAACTAATCAGTAATTTCAAACTTGATCATGGGATGATGCCTTCTCCATTCATGGATATGGTCCGAAATATGGGTAGCTCGGTCTTGTTTCAATGGCATGAGGAGATGTGTCGTGGTTTCGTAATGAACCGAAAAATAGAAATGAGTCAGGAACGCCATGGCAAGAGTGTTGAAATCTTGAAAAATTACACGAGGCAGTTCAATATACCACCTAGAAGTAGCTCCTGTGAGAGTGCGCTGAAAAAGACAAAGACGAACAGAGTCGTCTACCCAAGAATTTAAAAAACACTACAAATGGTATGTCATGACATGTGCTTAAGGGTCTTCTCCATACTTGACCTCAAACTTGGGGAAATTACCAGGAAACTTAGCCAGAATCGGAGACCAAAATGGATTATGAAGAATAGGATCATTTGTCAATTTGGACACGTCCGGTAGCTCCAACATGGCAAGGAAAGGTAACTGTGGATTAAAAGGCACAGCAGGCCCTCGATAAGGACCTGAACCCATATTCCACCCTGGTTGAGTATAACTCTGCCCCCTGTTAGAGTCGGTATATTCATCCCTCCGTCAGAGATCAAAATCTCTTTTGTTGCATTTCATTTTAGGTGTCTCATTCAGTCCAGTCAGCTGCATTCCATTAGGAGCATGGATCATCTGGCGGAAGGGTCTTTTCTCTCATATCCCTCATGTCATGTACCTATTGGTTCGTTTTTGTTTATCAAAATAATTCACAGTCATTTAGAGTCATGTTTGGTCTCTTGGTCAACAAAGAGTCATTTTAGGGTTTTTAGTCTCATTAGGTCTAGGGTTTCGTGTTATAGCATCATTTCTCACCTTGACATGATTCATGATTGCTTCATGGCTTTATGGGCACCCATTCCTACAGACTTGGACAAATTCACTTAAAAACAGTGGAAAATCCTCCGCGACTATGCCCGTGTTTTTTCGCGTGTATACGCGAGTACAGCTAGACTTTTCCGCGTATGCCATTTTAATGATTAAAAAATATATAAAAATCCCTAATTTCGCGCTGGGTTGATGGTTACTCAGGTAGTTCAACTACCCCAGCCCGTGGCCAACTGTTTCCAACTGCTGAAACTACTTGGGAGGACTATAAAAAGACCTCATATGTATGGCCTAAGGGAGAGAGAGAATTATTATTATTATACTCTGTTGGTTCCCTATCCAAGTCTGATTCCCCGTGCCTCCTGCACTTTCCCAGTTCATTTCAGAAAACCCTTGTTTCCTTGAGATACACATCCCTTTATATGTTATCTCGTATGCACTCATTTGGAAGGAGTCTTAGCGAGGCAAGGGCTGGACGGATCCGGACGACGGTCTGCGAAGGCCTTGGAAGGATCAGGTGATCTCTCCACTTACTTTTGTACGTACTATTTTTATAATACAGAAGTATCATGCTGTTCTCGAAATAAACGTGTTAGTGTATGCTTTAATGTATGAAGAATATTTGTTATACAAGCATTCATGATGATTTATTTAATGTTTTATATGAATCTCACTAACATATAGAGTAGAAATATACTGTACAACTTGTCCTTTGTGCCGGTTTCTTCTTGTATTTCAGGTGAAAGAGGAAGGACGGTTGCTGGGAGTTTGAACTCCACGTGGATCTACTTCAAACGTAGGACCAACGGGTAAACCTCTCATTCTACTCGATTTCGTTTTTATGACTGTGCATGATCGTGTGAGTCTCTGTTAAGTAGTACGCCCCTGCTCTGTGGAGGCTGAATCCCAACCAACCTCTAGGGTGTTAAATCCCCGAAACAGAACTGGCGACTCCGCTGGGGATCACATTTTTGTGATTCTCCTGTTGGGTTGTTTCAGCTGTTTGGTAGGATACCAACAGTTTCTTCTGTCTTTTACAGTCCAGTTTGCTTTCTTGCAGTCAGTTTGAAGCTTTTATACCTTTCCCAGGCTTGTACTTTTTATTTTTCATTATCTTTCTTTGTATACGCAGTTTTTCTTGCACACAGTCGCGTATACCCGCGATTTTGTGTAGAAGGAACTGCGTATACGCGGCTATCCCTCAACACAGACGCGTATACACGCCTGTTGCATAACTGCAAGGTCGCGTATACCTAGGCTGAATTTGAAATTTCAAGATTCTGGTGTTTTTGGTCTTTACTGGCTGTGGAAGCCTGTGTTTGCAGAGTCTTTGTACTTATTGGAGTGTGACAGAAGTGGTTTTAAGTCTTGGTTCTCTTTCGTTTGTCCGAAAACTGATCTTTTTGGCGAAGTGTTCTTGTTGGTGCTAGCACTCCTGGATTGAGTTCCAAGATCGCTTTCTGAGCATTCTTGGCTGTTCTGCTTTACCAGAACAGAGAGCTTCTGCTCACTGACTCGCTCCTATCTTTGTGTTGTGCTTTGCATTGCGTTCTTTGCTTTGTTTTCGATTGGTTTTTCTTGAGTTTCATAGGCTAGGGTTTTGTTGCAATTTTCGAAGATCTTTTCTTGTTTCTTTGGAGTTTTGTGTTGCAACAAGTTTGCACTATTTCTCTAGGCTGTTTGATTGAGTTTTTGGTCTTCCGTTGCTCTTATTGATCTTGCTATCATTAGCTTTATAAGGTTTGGGGGCATAGTCGAAGTTTATGCTTGAAATTCGGTCTCGTTTTGGCTTGGATTGGGATAGTTGTTCTTGGTTTTCTTGAAGCTCTTGTTTTATAAAACTGAAAAGCCCAAAAACATTTGTTTTGCTTTTTGTTTTTTGCATATCAAAAACTCAAAAAACAGTGTTTCTTGTTTTTGTTTTTGTTGTTGCCTTTTTCATTTTCGTTTGGCTTCATCTTTTGGGACTTTAGTGAAGTTTCTTGCTTCTAGTTTCCCGCTTGATTGGGAAGGGAGGTTGTCTTTTGATTTCTTCTTCTTCTTGTTGAGTATTTTGGTGTCTTATATTAAGAGTTCTTGTTTGCAAGAATTAGCTTTCTGGATATCAAAAGATTAGTTGAAACTGAAGGAGCCCTTTGGGAAATTTCACCTTGTTTCAAGGGACTTTCTGCATCTTAGAATTTACATGTTAGTGGTCATTTGCATTAGGTGCATTGAATCATTTAGTTAGCTTCTTAATTTTTGTGTGTGTGAGTTTGTAATTCGAAAAGAAAAACACATTTTTAGCCTCGTAGAACTTACATAGAAATTGCTCTTCATCGAAAGACTAAGAACTGCATGTGCATGTAGTCAGGTTTTTATTAATTTCTTTTGCGTCCGAACATCATTGGTTTCAACTCCATATCCTTGTGACTTAATACAACAGCCCTTAAAATAAGCGATTTAATCTAAAATCAACTAGCAAGTTTTATTAAGTGTCAATCACCAACTAGCTAGGTTGTAGGGCCTTGGAATAGGTGAGAGGAGAGTTAAATCTCCAAGGCCGCTCAAACAAACATAGAAGTTTATTAATTGAGCGAAATCCAACTCCGTGAGGTGGACTGGGAAAGCTCTCATCCGAGAGTCAAGCGCGAGGGGAAGTGAAGGTTAAGAAGAGGGATACCCCCCCTCCGATTAGCCGAATCTAACCTCAAGACCGAAGCCCGCCCACTTTCCGATGGCTGATCGGGTGTCCATAGTCGTCGTTCCTAGGTCTCCACACAGACCGGGGGAATACCTTGTGGGCACCGAGGCGGTATGTCGCATCACTTCCAGCAGCGTACTCGGGGGCCCCCGTGCTTGGGTGCCGAGCCGGCAAGGCCGTTGTTGGGAGGCTCGGCGGTGAATCGGCTTCCCATACCTTCGCTAGTTGTTCTGGGCCCTAATCATCCCAGACTGCTTTCGGAAGGTCCTATACTTCGCTTTCCCGTATTTTGGTGTCCGGTCCTCATCACCCGGAGCGGAAATACTTGGAGGCTGTTTGCTTGCTGTTTCTCAGGGTTTTGATTTTAGTGAGTGCTCTTTGCTCCTAGCTTGCCTAGCTTTTCACTTTTCTTGAGTCTAATATAATAAATTTGTAAAAGTGGTTGATCAAGCGCCTCGACGTTCGAGGAGAGTCCGGGGGTTATCTCCCGAGAGTGCAGAGCCTTCTTCGAGAAGGCGTAGGAGCGATTTAGCTGGTGGTTTTCACCCTGTAGAGTCTGACGCTGTGGAGAGAGATCCTCCACTAAGGTCTGAAGGTTTCGTTTCTGATTCCGGTGTCGGTCCCGAGAGGAGCGTTCCGCTCACCTCGAGAGTATTATTTCCTGAGGAGGAAGATTTTCAGATAGAAGACACCGAGCTCCGTGTCATGCGTCCATCTCCTCTTCCTCTTGATCATCCGTTTGTTATTCAGTACGTCGGACCGGAGTCTGAGAGACCGCCGGATCTTCCATATCTTTCTTATCTTTCGATGGCCACGACCGGGAACGCGGCTTCTACCGTGAGTGCTGCGGGCATTCAGACCCCTGCTTCTGTCGAGGCAGGGGGCACTCTTGCTCTATCTTCGAGTGCTTCTAGCACCGCGATGCTTACATCGGGTTCACCCGTTGTTGCTGCTGTCAATCGTCCATTTGTTTTGTGGATGTCCATCAGCAGAAATCCCTCTTTTCCTTTACTGGCCAGTGTTGTACTCGGATCTACGCCCATGTCCAACATGGCTAGTGGATCAGCTTCTTTTCGTGGTTTTCCTTTGGGACTGGGCATATTCCTAGTCCCACTCCTTCTTTAGGGTCGTTTCCTTTCACGTCCCAGACCCAGAGTTTCAACCCTTGGGCTCAGGGACCAAGTTCGACCGCTTTTATGGGATGGAATCCTATGTTTGCAACGTCTGGGGCAGGGAATCAGTTCATCGCGAGTCATCCAGGGAATGCTTCTTTCCCTGCATCGAGTGCTTATCAGTCTTTTTCTCCTCTATCTAATGCATGGAACCCCTACCAGGCTTACACTTTCACCAATACCACGTGGGGAACCAGTCCGGTCTCGGTAGCTCCGTCATGGGAGGAGGTTCTTCTCCGTTTTCTACGGGTCCTTACTGGCAGCCTGGTGCCTCATCAAATCCAGGCTATTCTTTTCAGAATGTGGGAAATTCATCCCATCAAGGATGGAATTCTCAGGCTCCGCCGCGATTACCATTTCTGGCAACGTTAAACTTGCCAGACTTGGCGAAGTTAACTAATGACCCGATTCGATATAGTCCGGGTTGGCCTCCGGCTCCAACCAAACTTCCTTCAGACATTCCTAAGTTTGAAGGTAAGAATGGTGAAGATCCGGCAGACCACGTCACCACATTCCACTTATGGTGTTCATCCAACTCTCTGGTCGACGATTCGATTAGATTGAGATTATTTCAGCGCACCTTAACTGGAAACGCCGCGAAGTGGTATATAGAGCTTACTGGGGGCAGTTTCGCCACATTTGGAGAACTGGCTGTCACTTTTCTTAACCATTTTCAGTTGCCTGTCAGATATGAGGCTGGGACCGAACTCCTGGCTAATTTTAAGCAAGATGAGGCAACTCACATTTCTGATCACATTCAGGAATGGAGGAGAAGGAAGAGGCTTATCAAAGCTCATATTCCAGGTGAGTTCCTTCTCGAGTGGTTTCTGAAATCACTGCAGTCAGATATTTCGAAAGATGTATCCCTATCTGGGGTATTTTCTGAGGAGCAGGCCATTTTTAGGGCCCAGCAGTTCGAGCTGATCTATTCTCGCTCTAGGATGATTTGTGTTACTTCGATCATATCTGTAAGAACGGAGGAAGGAAGAGGCTTATCAAAGCCCATATTCCGTAATTCTTCTAGTGGTTTTTGGAAATCGCTTCTACCGTATATTTCAAAGGATGTATCCATGCTCGTGTATATCTTGAGGAGCAAAGCCATCTTAGGGCCTGGGCAGCTAGGAGCTGGATCTATTCCAGTCCGGCATGCTTTACAAGTATTTGCCTAATGCCTCGCTCCAAATTGGATTCCTCGAAAACTAAACTCGGTCCGCATGGTGATTCGACTTGTCGGATCGGTTTAGTAGCAAATGTACTGCTTCAATTGCGTGTTTGCCCCACAATCGTTTCTTCTGTCACCAGCCGTGCTCGTCGATTCTTCACCTTCCCAGTATTTTTCTATTAATGTTGTCCAATCTTCTGAACCCAAAGGAAATCAACAGTCCGATGGGAAGAAAAAGGGACGTAATAACAAGAAGAAGGGCAATAATGGGAAGGGCAATGAAAATAAGACCAACGAGCGTGTTGGCGAAGGGCAAAAGGAGAAAAAGAAAGTTAAGTTTCCGTGCAAGCTTTGTGCTGGAGACCATCTCACGCATCTTTGCCCGAAAATTCAGGATGCTCAGCGCCTGTTATCTCAGCAAGGTTCTTCTAGTTCCCAGGCTGTGCTAACAAACCCTTTTCCCCAAGGGCAGCAATTAATTGCTGGCGCGAACCAAAATCCTGGGGCTTCCTCTGGAGGTGCCCAGGAAGGGGAAATTCCATCGAATATCTTTATGATGAGTGCTCACGTGGATATCGCTACGAGATCCCGTGATTATGGCGGAGAGGAATCTTCGAAAGCTAAGGAAGTTCCTGATGCTACTGAGCCGCTTCACATCACGAAGCCAACGTTTAGCCTAGAGGAAGCCCTGACACCGAAGGTATCCTAAGCGGTCAACGATTAATCCGAACATGAGGGGCCGCTCGCAACTACTCGATCAGAGAAGATCCTCGCGCAGTCCTCAGGGAAGAGCCGCCGAGAGGTACCTGGCCTTGTCCGTTCCGCCGTGTTGCTTTCGTCGCATCGCTATTGACGATAGATCCGAAAAATTCCTCTCCGATTACCTGATATGAAGAATTTTAAGAAGAGACTTCCTCATCATATGGCCTTCCATATTAAATCATCGCATCAAGAGTATTATCTTCGCATCGTCGTCGATGAGGGTGCTTCTACTTGCGTGATGTCTCTCGCAGCGTCGGGAAGACACTTGGATCTCCCAAAGTCGTTCCATCTAGCACTGTTTCATCGCATTCGATGGCCATTCTCATAGGCCCCATGGTATTGTCCCGCTTTTGCCTTTGCCTATCCGTGTTGGGGGCAAAACCGTTAACATAGAGGTTGAGGTAGTAGATGCAGCCTTGGACTACAACCTTCTGTTGGGGAGGAACCGGATATATGATATGGATGCCATTGCATCTTCACTATTTCGGATAGTATGTTTCCCCCACGAAGGGAGGATAGTTACGGTGGATCAACTGGACTGTCCTCCTGTAGACCTGGATGCGCCTCCTGACTCATCCGTCCCTAAGTTGGACAATACTAAGGCACCTATCGAGAATCTGGGAGTTGGAATGTATTCTTCCCTGATGGGATCTTTTGATCTTCCTCCTCCTAAGGTGTCTATCAATGTTATTTCATCCTCCAAGGCTCCCCTTCGAAGAGAGTTCTTTCGAACTCATTATTTTTCGGACCCTTGGACCTTACCTTCCCCAACCGCCACTTTGGAGGAAGGGCAAGTGGGTGGAATGGCATTCCCGATTTCTGCAGCTGAGATTGCATATCAGTCTGTTGTTGACACTGCAGAGTCTGATCCAGCTCCTCTTTCGCCGGAAGAGTTGGATGGTGATGTGGCTCCGGCTTGGACGCTTACTTCTTCTTCTGCCCAGGATTGTCTAGATACAACTCTTCCATCCGAAGAGGCCATCCTGGAAGCAATGACAGGTATAGAGAGACCGTGGGATGACTTGCATCATCGGTCTTACTTCCTACCTGACTTGAGCGAAGTCGAAGCTAGTTTTCCAAGTCCTCAGTCTCCTGGACCTGTTCACCCAGTCTTGAGCCCCTTAGCACCAACAAAGGTTTATGCTGAAGGGAACATGGCTGTGATCTCTCCGACTATCCCGGTGAACATCTCCAGGAATCCCAACATTATCGAGAACGTTTTCATTGGAGCTGAATGTTCCCGTGAAGAAGTTCAAATCTATACCGAGCTCTTCAAAGAGTATAGGGATGTTTTTGCTTGGTCTTACGAGGAAATTCCTGGCATAGACCCATCTATCGTCCAGCATGAGATCAAGACGTATGAAAACGCTAAGCCGGTCAGGCAAAAACTTCGTCCGGTTAATCCTAGGAAGGCAGCAGCTATCAAAGCTGAATTTGAAAAGCTGCTTAAGGCGGGATTCATTTTCCCAGTTCCTCTGACTGAATGGGTTTCAAACCCCGTTCCCGTTGATAAAAAGCAAGGAACAATTCGAGTATGCATCGATTTCAGAGACCTGAATAAGGCGTGTCCTAAAGATAATTACCCCACACCTTTCATTGATCAGATTATTGACGAGTGTGCCGGTAACGAGATTTTCTCCTTCATGGACGGTTTCTCTGGTTATAATCAAATTACTATCCGTCCATAAGATCAACATAAGACCGCATTTATTTGTCCCTGGGGTACGTTTGCATATAAGAAAATGCCTTTTGGTCTTAAAAATGCTGGAGCCACTTTTCAGCGGGCCATGTCTTATGCCTTCCACGACATCAAGAAAATTATAGAGGCATACTTAGATGATCTAGCTGCTCATTCTCGAAAGAGGATGGATCATCCAGGACACCTCCGGCAAATATTTGAGAGATGTCATTTTTATAAAATTCGTTTGAATCCGAACAAGTGCGTTTTCGCGGTGACATCCGGTCGGCTGTTGGGATTTATCGTGTCTAGTGAAGGGATAAGGGTAGATCCCTTCAAGGTTGAGGCAATACTTCGGTTGCCTCCCCCGTCTTCAATCCGTCAACTTCAAAGTCCCCAAGGGAAGTCTAACTTTCTTCGGAGGTTTATCGCAACTCCGAGGCCGAGATTACAGCAAGGAGAGAGACCTGCCAGCGAGGCGAGCCCTTTCTTTTGGGGGGAGACGACGATGCTCACGTCTATTCGATGGCCCTAGGAAGGCATTGACCGCTCTCATCGAGTCCACCGATTATAGGGGCAAGAGATTTTCGTATCCGGCTGCGAGACCACTATTGGTATGGTTCTGGTTCAGGAGGATGATGCTCCGGCTGAGCATGTTATTTACTACCTTAGTCGAGGACTGGTAGGACCTGAACTGCGATACACCCCGATAGAAAAATTAGCCTTAGCAGCAGTTCATGCTGTGCAGCGACTCCGGCATTATATTATTCTTCGTAAAACTTATGTCTTGGCAGCTGCCAATCCATTTCAGTTTGTCCTCAGCAGGCGAGTGATTGGGGGCAAATATAATAGATGGATTGTGATTTTACAAGAATTTGATCTAGAGTTCATGTCTGCCAAATCCAAGAAGTCGTTAGTTTTTGCGGAATTGATCTCCGAGTTGCCTTGTGGAGAGGCGATGATCTATGATGAGTCCTTTCCGGACGAACACTTGTTTCTCATCTCTCCACAAGATCCTTGGTATGGGGACATCATTGTATATCTCCAGACTGCGAAGTTTCCCTCTTCTTTTTCGAAAGATGAGCGTCGTAAGCTGCGTCACTTAGCTAAAAGTTATCTGATTATTGGTGATGCTTTGTACCGTCGAGGGGTTGATTCAATCCTAAGACGCTGCTTAACTTTCGAAGAAGCTGAGGCTGTGCTCAATGATTCTCACGGTGGAGCTTGTGGGGTCATTTATCAGGGCTTGCTACAGCCCAAAAGATTTTGCGTGCTGGCTACTTCTGGCCCTCGATTTTCAAAGACTGTATTGAATCGGTCAAGAAGTGTCATCCTTGTCAAGTGTATACTCGAAAAATGCGCGCTCATCCAGCTCCGCTTTTTCCAGTCGTTACTGTCGGACCCTTTACAAAGTGGGGGATGGATTATACTACTTGTAACCCGCCTTCGGCAAAAGGTCACAAGTACATTATCGTAGCAGTAGACTACTTTACGAAGTGGGTCGAGGCTATGCCTACTTTCGGGAACGATGGTGAGACTGCAGCTCTTTTCTTCTTCAACCAAGTTATCGCTCGTTTCGGCATACCTAGAGAGATTGTCACTGACCATGGCAGTCACTTTCAGAATAGTATGATGGCTGAGTTGGCTCTTAAATTGGGTTTCCGGCAGGAGCATTCATCTCCATATTATCCTTAGGCCAATGGGCAAGTGGAAGCCGTGAATAAATCCTTGAAGACAATTCTTCAACGGACAATTGATAAACATAGATCCAACTGGCACATTATGCTATATCCTACACTCTGGGCATACAGGACGTCAGTTAAAACTGCAACTGGCTTTACTCCGTTTCAGTTAGTCCACGGGGTGGAATCCGTATTTCCCATCGAATGCGAGATTCCTTCCCTTAAACTGGCTGTTGAGCTTCTTCCTGACACTTCTAGTCTGGCAGAGCGGCTTCTTCATCTGGAACATCTTGATGAGCAGCGTCGAGATGCCGCCACGTTGAACGAAGCGCATAAAAACCGATTCAAAGTCCAGTACGATAAGGCGGTTAAGCCTAGGGTCTTTTCCGAAGGTGACCTTGTTTTGGTCTATGCCCAAGAAAAAGATGCCTTGGGGGCAGGAAAGTTTAAGTCGATGTGGTATGGCCCCTATATCGTTAAGAAGGTCCTTAAGAAAGGAGCGTATACCTTGGTTGACTTCGAAGGGAATGAGTTGCCGGAGCCCCGAAATGGGCTCTATTTGAAGAAGTATTATGCCTAGGCTTTGGCCTGGAATTTTGCTTTGTATATAGTAGTTTTTTGCTTTGTACATATCTGATTGATTTTCGATTTTTGATGAGGTGGTGATGTTTTTTGATCTGCTTTGGCAGGTTGTGTTGGATGTCATGAGTCATTTTGGTTTCGCCGATGGTGTTAGTAGACACACCCGGAACTTAGCTTCCGCGGCTTGGGTGCTTCATTATCCTTCCGGTCAGCTGTTGGTATCAAGAGGGGTCTGCATTGGTCCTGCTTCCAATAACGTAGCAGAATACACTGCAGTCATTCATCTACTCTCGGAGGCAATATCTTGGGGTGTTGATTCGTTGGTAGTTTTCTTGGACTCCCAGCTGGTGGTGTCGCAGTTGAACAACACTTATCGGGTACGAGATCCAATTTTATTACGATTGTTCTTGAGGGTACGTTTGTTACAAAGGTCATTTCAATTTTTAACATTCATTCATATTCCTCGAGCTGACAATTGGTTTGCTGACTCATTGGCTAATCAAGCTTTAGATTGGCATATTAATCATTCAATACAATAAAATCTAATCATCAAAAACATCATACATTTGATACATTTATCACATCACATCAAAAATATCGCTGCATATATATCATCAGTATGTCAAAAAACTTTACAAAATTTTGGATCCATCAATGCCGTACAAAACTTGGGCTTATGCCCCATCATGTTCAGTCTCAAAAAATATACAGTCATCTAATATGTAAAATCTATCTACTCCTGAGGACCCTGCCCAACGTTCCTATAGAACATCACTGCAGTGGCCACACGGCGGAACAGTCTAACCCAGTCCCGGGGTACTCCTACAACCCGTCTCTGGACGGCTTCTGGCAAGTCCTCCACAGCAGCCAGAGGGATTTGGTGGGTTAGTCCCTCCAAGTTTCTCTGCACGGCCTGGAGGGTTCTGTCAGAATCCGCTGTCTCTGCTTCACCTCTGCGGCGCTTGTGACGTGCTAGGCCCTCAGGACGCACTGGTCCAACATCTGAAACATGATCATTTTTATTTGTCAGTCATTATGAATTCAATCCAAAAACATGTTTGTTTTTCATTTTTCATACATATTTGAAAAATCCAAAAAAAAAAATCATATAAGTTAAAATTTTTGAAAAAACTTACCGACTGCTCCCCATGCTGTACCGGGTGGAAGTACTAGATCTGGATCTCCTCGGAAATCCATCCCGGCATAGGGGTAGTCATCCACTGCGATGATTTGTTCTCTCCACCATAAGAAGAACTCATCATCCCAGGTGGTGCGGGGTACTTCGCTGCCCCCCAGTCTCTTCATCATGTCTGCGCAACGGGCAATTCTTGGGTCCCGAGGGCTGCTGATAGTTGAGATGACTTTGGGTCTCAAAGCTGGAACTCTCTCGAAGAAGAATGTAGTCAAAATGGTCCCATAGCCAAAGTGTTTTGTATGTGTTTTGTGAATGGAGGTCAGTTGTTGTTTCATGTTCAGTAGCAGGGCAGTGCACCAATCATACACATGAATTAAGCACTCTACAGCTATGCTCATGTGCGTCCTGGATGCCTGATGCAGTGAGGCAGATCCTGCCACTCTGCCGATGGTGAATAGGAGGATCTTCATGTGCAAGTCCCTGATATCTCTGATTGCAATCTGTGTGCCAACTTTCTTGGAATTTTCTATGCAATAGATTTGGACATAGTCCTCCACGGTTAACCCTCCCAGGGGCCTTCCGTGCAGATCCACTGGGTCTCCCCTTCTGGAGAGTCCAGTGATGAAGTATATATCTTCCACCTCTATGCGTAGTGGCATTTGATCAATGATGAAACAATCCCGATCCGGTTCCCAATAATTTACCAGCATTTCAAGCAATCTCACATTACTTTTCATATTGGGCATTTTGAAAAATTTGAATAATCCACAGTTTCGGAGGACATTTTGCGCTGCTTGATCTTCCATGACCTCTTGGTCTATTGCACTATGCTCGCGTTCCCTCCATGAAATTGTCATCCTGAAAAAATTCATTAAAATTTGCATTAGAAACTCATTTTTGAAATTCGGACTTGCGCATACGCTAGTTTTGCTGTGCACAGTCGCGTATACACGCAACTTTCCTTCTTTGAACTCGCGTATGCGCAGATACGCGTTTTTTAATAAGGGTTTCCAGGTAAAAATCCACTTAATTTTAAATTTTAAACGGACAAAATGAATCAACAGGATGAATAAGGAGCCTACCTGAAGTTTCGCTGAATTCCGATGGTCGGTTGTTGTTGATTTGACGAAACAAGTTTTTAGCTCCAGAGCTCTTTTCCAAATCAGCTATGCAATAATGAACCAATTGAGAGGTAATTTGTGTATTTATGGCTAAAAAATTGAAAATTTTCACAAAAATTTCCTTGTGCTTATTTTTTCGATCTGTCTTATG
Organism: Pinus albicaulis; assembly: GCA_034641835.2. Taxonomy (NCBI): domain Eukaryota; kingdom Viridiplantae; phylum Streptophyta; class Pinopsida; order Pinales; family Pinaceae; genus Pinus; species Pinus albicaulis. The sequence continues at coordinate 3,409 of JAXQQM020082328.1, read as the reverse complement.
CTGTATAACTCGATTGCTTGGAAGTGCCCAGTTTGGTATATTTCAGGTACATTTTGACATTTTCGAGATTTTTCCCGGTTTCTGGCCCATGTGTTCAGACTCTTCATGGCATGTATATGATCTTCACTGGCATATAGGTTAGGGAATCACTTTCCGTTGCATCTTGCATTCTAGCCTCCATACTGATCACTTGCCTTAGGGTCGATCCCATCAGGTCATGAGTATTACACCCATTTCACTCGCCGTTTTTTAAATCATGACTCGATGGTAGAGCCTTCCTTTACATGGGCTTCCTAGTTAGTTCCTCGCTATCACTTGTTGCCCATGCTGCTTTTTATGTAGGCTCGGGAGTCCTCTTTAGTCCCGCCATGTCTTCTGTGTTGAAGCTTCATTCTTCTCCTTCATCACTTATCATTTTTCTGGCTTATACCCTAGAGGCTCCCTGGTGTCATTAAGTTGTATTACTGCATTGCATATTGGCTACTTGTTTATCCTAGCCTTTAGCCGGCTTCATTTGGACTCGATGTTTAAGCCAACTTTTGACCTTGACTTTCTGTACAAGTTAACCATTGCATGCACTTAGCTATCACGACTCGACACCTTTGTACCCATGGATGGAACGTTCCTCTGAGTATCACTGACCAGTTTTCGCCACCTTGCATTGAGCATAGGATTGTTCCAATCCCAGGAACTAGTGCATCTACTTTCTTGATACTCGTTCTGTCCATTGTATCATAGCATTCTTTTATTCTTTTTCAGGCTTATTATGAAAAAGACAAAAAAATCAAATATAACAAAAAGAGAGGGAACGGGATGTATCTTCGTTATTTTGATGGCAGTACAGAGTCAGTTTGTCGCCCTTGAACAAAGCACACATACTTATATATATTTCCTTCATTTGGGATGGTTCTAGTTTGACCTAGGTTCAGCCTTTACCATGTTTCACTTGTCAGTTCTCCCCCGGTTGGTTATCTCTTCCGATCATATGGAGAGTTTGTTTTGCCTCCTGCAAGACAGACTTATATAGTGTCACTTTTACTGCCATGGTCATCACAGAGTCGTGCTTTTGTTCAAGGGAAGTCTAGCCTGAGTCGGCCATTCTGCGGTGTCTCTTGACTCATTATTCAGTCGGCCTTCCCGGTCTTGTCAGTATCATGTTCTATCACATCAGATGTTTTGACCTTCTGCTCGTGCTGGTTTGAGAAGGTCCCCATTGACTTCTTGCCGGCGGGTTTGTCTCTTATCGACTACGACACATTGCTCTGAGAGCAAGCCTAGAGTCGCACCTTGGGCCTATTTCCATCATTGATAGGTGACCTCGTGCTCAGCATTTGATCATCATCATGGGTCTTTGACTGAGTGGTTTCCCCTGTGTTCGACGTCAGCACACATTATCACACTTGGGATTCGTGCAGTACCTGGATTTCCATTTGACCCTATCGGTGGATTTCTCGCCTCTGTGTCAGCTTTCATTATTGGTTGGTTCGGAGGGTTTCTTCCGTGCGCTAGCTTCATCTTGTGCACGTCGGAAACGTACTTCGGTTTTGGTTCCATCACTCTACTTCGTCCGATTCCTTCCAAATCTTGGCCTGCGGGTTACACTCGCGCTGGACTGATGTGGGATGCCTTAATGCCTTCCTTCCAATAGATCTTTTCCCATCGACTCCGACTCATTGCTCTGGGAATAAGGTCTAGAGTCTTTTTGTCAGTACCTTAGGGTTTGCAGTCATCAGTGGCAGACTCTTCGCTATCGACAGTGGGGATTCATCATTGCCTCTTGATTGGTAGATTCTTTCAAGTGTTCGACTTCAACTCATTCATTCACACTTGTCAGATTGTACTGGGGCACTTTGACACTCATTATCATTATCGGTGGGTTGTCTCACGTTGGTTAACGGGAAACATCATTGCCCGGTAATCCAACGATTTCTCACTTGGTCGACTTCAGCTCATTTATTCCCAGTGTGTAGAATTGTGCCGTTGTGATCGGTGAAGACCTCGGGTTGCATCAGCATTTCTCGGTTCACTGTTGATAGTTCTCTCAGTTTCTGCCAGTGTTGCCGTCCACCCTTATATGTTGCAGTTCAGCACAGCAGCATCTTATATGTTAATCCCCGAGTTGCGTGATTGTACCGTTTGATCCGCCTCTTATGATCCGGTACTTGGAGATTCAGTTACTTGATCAGACATCCAGTTGCACTATCTTTGATCAGCTTTCTATATGTGATACTTGGACATTGATACAGAATTGTCTTTCCGGGCCCTGCTCAGATGATTCACTATGTATTTTTAGTTCAGTTATACTTGTATACATGTTGGATCTATTCAGTACTTTCTATATATATGATGTATTTTTGACTGAGCATGGGTATGCCCGCCTCAGCATGGGTTGACTCTCTAGTTTCTTTCATTGGTTTTTGGCAGGCTGAAATCTGGTGAAGTCCTCTCTTGTCCTTGCGAAGTTCTTTCTATGTGCATAATACATTTCGGCCATCATGTACCCCTTCTGACCTCATATATTAGTGGGCATCTGTTATAGCATCATTTCTCACTCTGACATGATTCATGATTGCTATATGGCTTTTTGGGCACCCATTCCTACAGACTTGGACAAATTCACTTAAAAACAGTGGAAAATCCTTCATACGCGACTATGCCCGTGTTTTTCCGCGTGTATACGCGAGTACAGCTAGACTTTTCCGCGTATGCCATTTTAATGATTAAAAAATATATCAAAATCCCTAATTTCGCGCTGGGTTGATGGTTACTCAGGTAGTTCAACTACCCCAGCCCGTGGCCAACTGTTTCCAACTGCTGAAACTACTTGGAAGGACTATAAAAAGACCTCATATGTATGGCCTAAGGGAGAGAGAGAATTATTATTATTATACTCTATTGGTTCCCTATCCAAGTCTGATTCCCCGTGCCTCCTGCACTTTCCCAGTTCATTTCAGGAAACCCTTGTTTCCTTGAGATACACATCCTTTTATATGTTATCTCGTATGCACTCATTTGGAAGGAGTCTTAGCGAGGCAAGGGCTGGACGGATCCGGACGACGGTCTGCGAAGGCCTTGGAAGGATCAGGTGATCTCTCCACTTACTTTTGTACGTACTATTTTTATAATACAGAAGTATCATGCTGTTCCCGAAATAAACGTGTTAGAGTATGCTTTAATGTATGAAGAATATTTGTTATACAAGCATTCATGATGATTTATTTAATGTTTTATATGAATCTCACTAACATATAGAGTAGAAATATACGGTACAACTTGTCCTTTGTGCTGGTTTCTTCTTGTATTTCAGGTGAAAGAGGAAGGACGGTTGCAGGGAGTTTGAACTCCACGTGGATCTACTTCAAACGTAGGACCAACGGGTAAACCTCTCGTTCTGCTCTATTTCGTTTTT